>JAUJYS010000067.1:0-34328 GCA_033995665.1 Melogona broelemanni | reverse complement strand
CACGTACGGTTGACAGTACAAACTAAAAGTATTATTACATCGGAAATCAACTAAATTAGCTATATATGTGGTTGTTCTATCGGACCCCTGAATATTGGTTTTGATGTTCCATGGTGAAATAAATCAATCGCATTTGTAATACCAATTTGTCATCGTAACTACCTTGGTCATCGATAAAGGAGCAGGTTTGCCCCCTTGACTTGTGTAGCACGGCAATCACACATCACTTGGGTGCTTTGCGGGAAAGCCCCGTTTGCGGTAATCTTTTCCCCTCTCCATTAGATATTGCAAGGAAATTGCAGAAATATTCAGCAGTAAGCTATAAATATGTGAAAATTGTACAGTAGATATATTATTTAATGAATAATGCCCGTTTGAAATTTGTTACTGTAGTTGACAACGGCCTGTCCTTAAAGCAACGCTGCCTTCATCTGGTGCGCTTGCAACACAATAATACATGATGTTTCAGGAAACCGCATCACATCCTGTGTTGTAACTTTACGGATGTTGGGCGTCGTCGCGAATGGAATGTTCGAGGTACATATAATGTACTGATATATATTAATGACGCACCATTAACATTTAATGATACGCAGTTGCAACAGATACACAAAAACTAGATAATTAGACGCAATTACACGTGAAGGAAAAATGAGAAACATTTCTCTGTGGGGGAAAAACCTTCTGGAATTTAGTGAAACGAAATGTTGGGTTTGTGTTTATCGGATGTCATAGCCAACTGGCGCCCTCTGGCTTTGTTAGGTAGCACTATTAAATTCCATTCAATCGATTCAAAGTCTTATCGGAACTGTCTCCCTAAAATACAAGCCTGTATATTTTTGATAAAATTATTTTCCAGTGACGTCACGAAGTATCACTTATTGTTTTATGACGTCATGTATTTTGGTCATGTCTGTATCATGGTGTGCCAAATGAGAAATTCTGGGGTTCTGGTTTTATTCTGCTGATGACATAGTCTAGTGGTTCCCAAACTTTAGTGACCAAACCGGATATGGTTTAACCTATCACCAATGTATAGCGATAGATTGAATAGGCTAATAACGACTGTTGCCATGCCAGAGCGTTATCCCCCCGCGCGCAAATATTTCGCAATGGACGGTTGGCAACAAAAACGTTTTGGCAATTTGTATTTTTTAATTCGCTACAGGTGTCGTCCTTGATGCATGTACACACACACACGAGCGCTCGTGGGCCCCGGGCATGACGTCACGTCCAGCTGTAGGCTCACAAGTGTCACTTTTCTCGCACGTTCGTGTGTTTGTACGCCTGGGGGTGGGGAATGAGGGGGGTTGGTAGTTAGTACACAATACGTGCTATATATCAATCGCATCAGCAGCTTCAATTTCTCTGTGTGGCATTGAGAATTTTTAACTACGCTCGTATGGTGTTGCAATGTCTTTTTTTATTATCTGGAAGTGAACAGGTAGTGCTGGGAATTTTTTTAAGGCTGTACACGTTCGAAATTATCCAGGAAATAATAATATTGAATAATAAAAAAACACGTACTATATTGTGTTCAAACACCATATCTGTTCGCGCAACTGCCATTTAGCGTAGTGGTTAGCGCATTGGGTTGCAACATCCGTGATCGCGTATTCAATTCCTTGCTGTGATTTCCCGGATTTTTTTCGGGCGAGAGAAATTACGTTCCGTCTTAGGTTGGGTCATGGGATCCGTGCCTTTCCGATGCCACGTACATGTTAAAATATCCCTGCTTTGTAGTACGATGCCTAGGCAAGGAAAACGTTTTTAGACGGCCATATTGAGAAAGTTCACTGTGTCATTAACAAATAGTTTAAATGATTAAACTGACTTTAATAGTTAAATAAATAAATAGAATAATAAAATAAATAAATAATTAATAATAATTAATAAATCGTTAAATCCGCCATTTTATAACGGCATGCAAATAAATACAAACATTGCAACGAATAAAATGAAACTCGTCGCAAGCGGCTGTGTGAACGGGCCTGCCTCGGTTGCCAAAATTCTCCAGCGTCACTTCAACAATCACCGACAATTTGGTATCGTATCGACGTACGACTCAGCGGCGGTGGAGCCCTTGCACGCGTTTTCAGGGCTTTGCCAGTTCAAGTTGAAGGCCAACAGCTGATGCGTCGGGGGGGGGGGGGGGGTATAGCCTCAACGAGCCGGGCGGGTGGGAGAAGTTCCAACCCCAAACCCCTGTGTTGAGATACGGCGCGCGCGCTCGCGTCGATGCGGGCCGTGTGTCAGCAAAGAGGCAAGGCAGGCAGGTCCGCGTTTGCGCGCACGCCATAATGACGATGCCGACCTTGACGGTTTGCTATTCCGGCGAGCTCGGGATTTTCGAGTCGGGGCTTGCTAGCTCCGTATGCCACCTACCTGTATTGTGTATGTGTGTCTTTGAGGCGAGTCTCAGGTTCGGGTAAATATTTATAGGCGCTGGTGATCTGGAAGGGCCGGCCTTTGGTATCGACGGGGTGCTTTTGGAATTTTTGGCGCAATATTTGCGTCACGACTATTTCTCACTTGGTGGCGCCCTTTTCTTATCATGGTTACAATTTTCACCACTTGTGGCGCTTCAAATACTAATTTACCGCTAGGAGAGCAGGGAACACTTTGTGAGCTATGGTTAAAAAATTTCAATGCCTCAAAGACACATCGATAAATTCCCGATCGATAGTTTTTCAATTTAAATATTTTATAGAAAAAATATTTCGTTGATATATTTTTTATATTGAAACATTTAAATTTTTGTTTTCAATTGAAACATGGAATTATTTTTATGCTTTGCATTTGTCAGTATTTCTTCAATAAATTATTATTTCTTTGAAACGCGGAGTACAAGCCCGTAAAAGTAATTTATTAAGTTTTGTTTTACATACGATTTTAAAATGTACACTGATCCCATAGGCTGTAACTTATGGAGCAACACCGGTATTTTTACCCACCAGACGTCGCGTCGTACAAATAATAAATCCGGTCGACCCTGCCGGTTTGGCTCGGCTCAACAAGGCTGTATGTTTGTGTGTGGGTTTTGGGCCGATTCAGCGTCATTAATTTTGGCGAAATGACAGTTCTTCGTGCGTGAATGTGCACATCCGTCTAGGGGTCCCTCTATGTCCTCCAACGTAATAATATATAGTGCTTACTCGCGACTCCTTACAAACTATTATTACTTTACTGTGATTTTTTTTGTGGCCATTGAAGATCTCGAAATTCTGGTCAAACTTAGTATAAATTTTCCATCGTTTAGAGAAAGAAAAAAAAATGAAACCCGTTTTAATTCCTGTCGATGTTCAGCTGTCAAATTTCATGGTGAAATTCCATTTCTAATTGAAAATAGTGTCCCGCTAATCGTTTGATCGTCCCTCGTGTCGTAAAAGCATAAACTAGTATTGGTGCTTCTAGAACCAAAAACGTACGGGCTTCCTTCGGATTGGAAGGACGTGGGACTCGTGCCTGTACGCTGTCAGGTGCACGTTCAATTAGCTGGTTCTCTCTCTTTCTCCCCCCCCCATGTACGAGGGTTGCAATTCTAGTAGCACAGTAGCGGTGGTAAAAATATTACATCTTTGCCATTTCACTCTCACTATAAGTTTCTTCAGGGCTGCTTGCAGGCAGGCAGGCAGGCATTGTAATTGTAAATGAATTGTAATTTTGCATTGTAATTGCGCCCTGGGCATGACAGGTGCGCAATTACAATGCAACTACCACTACCAGATTCTTTATTCCAGTGTTTCCCAAACTTTTTGATTCGGTGGCGTGATCGTGATCGATGGCGGAGCCCCTTAGAGGCCACCAATTTTAATGACAGAGCCCCTTGCCATGAAAGTTAATGGCGTTTTACTATTTATTTTATTTTCGAGTAGTGGCCGCGGAGCCCCTGGGAAATGGCTGAGGAGCCCTAAGGGCTCTGCAGAGTACAGTTTGGGAAACGAGGAGTCTATTCTGTTGGTACTAGCTTTGCTTTCCGTCGCAGCTGGGCTGTCATCATAGCGAGTTTTACCGACGTTTGTTGTTTGTGTACACAGTCAAGGCTATATGATTACATAATTGCCTTTTTCATCTGTAACGCCAAAATGTATGGGCGGCGGTACGCATGCGCGTGGTTCGTCATCGCGGTCTCTCCTTCCCCTTCCACCCCCCGCCTCTTTATTTTTTTCGTCAGGGTCGCCCGATCATCCATGATTACGCGTGCTAATGCCCGACTTGAATCGTGCCGGGCCGACCCAGTCTCTGCTCAAGGGCAAGGTGTCCGAATAAATCGTCTGACGTGCAGGCCTTCAATATGACGGATGCCATGAAAATTGTTTATTGGACAATTGCCGCTGTTTGAGAAAAAAGATTTCGGCTGCCAAATTGCAATTTTGATTCAACAATTGTCGATTAAAAATGTCTGAAGTTGGCAATCGTAGTTTAAAAAAATAACTAATAGTTAATTGCAATTTATGTGTTCGTTTGCCGTTTGGCAAATTAAAAAAAAAATAATTCGTCAGTGTATTTTAAATTGGCTAGATTTATAGTGGTATGTCGAGCCTCAATATGCACTTTGGTGAAGGAAGCAGCGTGGCTAATTCCAACAGGGATGTGAGAATTCTGGGTAAACTCTGCATTGTCGGTATCCTTGTTAATTATTTCGCTGATGACGGTCACGATGTCCTGTTGGTTTTTTCGCCGTAGAATGCAACACGGAAAATCGAAATGCTGTCATCCTACCTCATTGATAAACATTTTTTTAGCCTGTTCTCGATAAGGGTTTTAGTTTTTTTTTCCAATCACTGTAGTTAGTGAAGGATATTCTGTAGCCCACGTTTTGATTTGGAATATCTGAGGAGCGCATCGAAATATTGGCCAGTATCCAAGGATCGAATAACCAAGGGGTCGGGCCGGGAATCGAACCCGGAACTAACAGTCACACTACAGGCAGTCGACAGGTATCGACTTTGCAATAAATTGTACGAATTAAAAAAATTCAAACTCAAATTTTTAAAAACCCTTTTCACGCCATTCTTAAAAAACGAAAAACAAATTTCAACTGAACAATATATTGTACAATCATTCTTCGCTGTTCATATTTCAATCTCGGTCAAATGATTATTGATTTTCATACGTACACAACAACCGCAAATGGACCTGAGGAAAAATATCGACCCAGGGTTATAATTATTGATGTTAAGGGGAGGGGGAGTGGAAGTTTCTCTAGTAACGGACAGGTACACACGGACCTGACGCTGAGTTACGACCAAATGAGCACGACGTTGATGTCCGACTTTGTGTTTGTTTAAACATCTATTAATTCCTGGTTGGACGTCACCCCCCCCACACTTAAATAGTGCTATATAGATTGAAACCTTGGCGTTAACTTGGTGGTATTTCTCTTCAGACCAATATCACCTTGACTAGCTTTCCTTTCGGTGAGAAACCACGCACCGGGGAATAATATGCCTTATAGCTTCTACCCTTTCCCCATCCTCTAGCCGCATGATTGCCCGTCAAACTCCATTAGGACGACGAGCTTCCTCGAAATGCAATTATTAGTTCGAAACACAGTCGAACGTCACAAAGTGCGCGCATCCGGTCGTCATGGCAACGACGTGCTCATCACAATAGTGGTGGCGCAATCCACTGCCCACGCGCGACAATAACACGAGGGGCGATCGTAAAGTAAGTGCCTGTCACGTTCGCGCCCTCTTCGTTCATTTTCGAGGAATAAGTCTGAATTGAGATTTAAAATGCGACATCTTGAACGTGTTTGCGTTTAAACGAATGTGGAATTTGGGCATAAAAAGTAATATCCCGGGATCGAATAGCCCGTGTCGGGAATCGAACCCGTGACCGTCGCAGCCCAGTCGATTGTGACTATTTTGACTGAACTATCATCAGAATTAAAATTGTAATTCGTCGATTAATTTTAGAATTCGACTAATTTCGATTATTCCGATACGACAAGCTCCCGATCCACCGCAAAATTTTAATCGATCCATTTGAAATAAAGCCAGAAAGGCTGTCTAAAGCTTGGCCAATTACCAATAAGCCTGGGGAAGCGGACCATTTGACAACCATATTTCAAATCCGCGAACCTGCATTTTAAAATTGAAGCTGCGCATCGCCATCGGTTAATTGGTCGATGACATTTTAATTTAGTATCAACCAAATAAAATATCCCACACCCCCAGCATATTTATCGATTCTTTTATGGAGACATAGGGCGGGGCTAAGTGTAAGAGGGTGAGGCCTGTTCGCCCTCTCCCTCCCCTTCTCCCTCCCCCAGGAGGACGCTTCCTACTTTCCTGGGTCTTCGCCAGCTGTGCGACGTATTATAAACAGTAGCCCACGCCCCGCAACTGGCACTCAAAATACAGGGTTTGGACAAAATAATGGAAACAGCTCCTATATGTGCACCTAATACAGTTGTTTCCATTATTTTGTCCAACCCCCGTATGTGCGTCACTGGGCCGGCTTGCTTCACTGTTTAAAGCCTGGGTTGCTATGGCAACCCAAGTATATGGACTTGGGCGCCATTGCGCATGCACGTGTGTGTATGGAATACGTGGCGCGGTAGATGGATGGGGGTGAGAGGAGGGGGAGGTGGTGGTTGGCGGGGGGGGTGACAATCCTGAATAGACGCGAAATAAGCTGCGAATCCGCCTATGGTTTTTGACGTGGGCGTGTGTAGGATTTGCATCGGAATTCCTGGATCAGGCCAGAGAGCTGGCGCGGGCGAGGTTAAAAGTTTGCACCGACGTTTGGCGGCGGAACTTGTGGTGTTTGCTTGGTTATCCTGATGTGGATAATGGGGCAAAATGTTCCAGCTAGTGTGTAGTGGTTAGCGCGTAGAGTTTCTATGCCAGTGTTTGCGGGTTCGGTTCCCGACCGACACCTTGGGAATATCTTGAACGAGAGAAATTCGTATGCTCGCCCTCCTGGGAATTGGAAGTAAGGTAGTGGTGTCCGTGCCTGAACGAGGTCGGGTTTACGTTAAAGATCCCTTCCTAGGTTTGAAGTCTTAAGCCAGGCAAAATTATCAAGTTGCTCTCAAGGGATGTTTTCAGACGAAAAATCGTTGGTGGGGGGCAAAGAAAGTTATGCTCGTTCACATAATTATCATTATCATTTATTAAATATTAACAATTTCTATAATTACAAATACTTTATAATTAAATAATTACAAATACTATTCTTAATTAAAATAATTATATACTTTATAATATTAAGAAAATGTTCTAATTAAAATAACAATAAATTAGCCTTTTAAAATTTATTTTCGGTCACATGCTATTCATGGTCTCTTGGGTCATGAGGTCGCTGCTATATTTGGTCGAAACTCGCATGTGACATTGCCCAAGGTTGTTTATTTATAATTTTCCAAACTGTCTGTGTTCAGTGTACTTATTTGGTTGCATTGGGTGACGGCTGGATGGAAAATGTAATGTTCAATTCTTCTCGCTTTTGTTTCGCTAATTTAATTACCAGCGAGCCCTGAAGGCATTTAACTCGCAGTAGCTCAACATTGTGCGAATGTGAAACCCATTATCGAATCACGTTGTAGTGGTTGCCGTTCCATTAGCCCCCGTTTGCCGTAATGGCTAAAAGGACAACTCTTTGAACTTTCGATTCCACGCTATGCTAAAACCAGCTCGGATTACGTGATCTGCGAGAGCCTCTCTGTCTTAGCATGCAAATGTTTTCGTCAGCCATTGCGTTCACTTAATCGAAAGGTCAGATGCTAGATTTTAAAACTGAAAGAATACAGAAAATGTTGGTTAAATCTAAGACAGTCAGGGGGAGCGACGACGTGAGTTAGCTAGACTAAAAAAAAATAGGATAAAGCAAAAGTTTAAGTTATTAATTTGCTTTTCGAATGAACTTGCGGCTATTCCGTTTGTCAGTTGTTCGTAATATTATAAACACTCGCGTTGAAAGAATACAATCACCAAGTACACCAAATGTATAATTAATTAACGCGATGCTCTCCAAATAATGAAGCTTCCTCGCCTTTGACAAAAGTAATTCCCCCTTATAGGTTGGCAATCACAGATAACACGCACAGAGTGCAATCATTAATGTTGCTCCGACGGAACAATGTGCGCCACCTATTGCACATGGCAAGCGACTTGTCAATGGCGTTTACGAAATATGCGAACATGGAGCCTGTCTTGTGTGATTGCATGCTTGCAGGGGCAAAGACATTTCTCGCTTTCAAAGTAAATGCAAATTTGGTTGTGAAAACCATAATTTGGATAGATGACAAAATTTTCCATTTGTGTTATTTCATGGACGATTTCGTCACTAATATTTTTGGTATTTCTTAAAAGTCAGTATTTGTGAACTCCCATTGCTAGTGCTGCGAAATTCGAATATCGATATGCAAGATTAGTATCTAATTAGTACTAATCTTGATCGATATGTAAGGGAATTCTCAAGAAATCGTCGTAAACATGAGAGCTATATTTTTTTGATTTTTTGAACACGTAGGAGTCTTGTAAATATTTGGATATTTTTGGAGCCATTATTCCATGTACTATTCTGCCATTAAGTGTTTTTGATATTTTTCTTGTTTTGCGTGGGTGAAGAATCTGTCTATTCGCGAGTTGGGGATGGGGGCCTCCTGGGCGATTACATTGGTATGGTTGCGTTCTAGTTCACAATGGAAGGTGGGCGAGGCAAATGTTTGGGCGGTTGTCCTGTGTTGCCCGCGCTTTTCGCCCCTTTTTCTACCCCGAATGTTTGATAATCTCATTGTTTCGCTTGCAACACTGTTTAGGTAAATGAGTGTGTGTGTGGCGGCAGCGTCACGGAGACGCTATCGTGATTGTCCTCGTGAGACTCGGAGCGCCTCTTCTCCTTTATTACACGCTCAATGAAATAAATCTTAAAAATACCCTTTTCATTTGCATATTAGTGCATTGCCCTGCATGAGTATCTTCAAAATACCAGCTTAATTAACCAGAAAAGTATTTTTTGTTGGATAGGCGAAAGCATTTATTTTAAAACAGAAATTTATTTATTTTAAAACAGAAATAAATAAATGAATATATAAACTATTGCAGGCATGCCACTCAAAAATCGAAAATATCAAAATACATTTATCCAAATATATAACAAAAAATGAACTCAATATGCCGCAGCAAATCGAAGGCAAATGTATTTAAATAATTAATTAATTATATTAAGACACAACTGATTGCAAACATGAGCCTAAACGTTAGATAATGCCAAAACAAGTGCCAATTCCTCGTTGTTCGTGACATAGAAAATTTAAAGACATAAGTTAACATAGACCGGGCGCCGCCAGTCGACATAATCGATGTTAAGGCTCATGCGTATGGTCGGTTATGTCTTCAAATTGTTTATATATTTATTTATCTCCGAAGCTCCTCTTCGGTTCTCCGGAGGCTATACGTCGGCAAAAGTGTGGCAACAGCGCGTGAGGTTCCCGGCAATTTCGCCAGCCAACTCTTCTCATAGCCTTGACTATCAAATGATCGGCAAACAAAAAAGAGAGAGGCACGAAATTGAAACATGTTTTGAACGCCCTTGACTCTGACTTTGGCGAATTCCCAGAGGGCGCTTGTCCCCCGCGTGCCACGAGCGGTTTGGTTCGACTTCGTCAGAAAGTGTACGATGGCAACTGGCGCGCGCCGCAGAAAATGAATGGGCGAGGTGTCGCGCTTCGTTTGTTTGACGCGCCCTGCGGTTTGGCCTCGAGCCTCAAGGTTGACCATTCGCCCGGGTAAAAAAAGAGTCTTTGTTAAAAGTTTCGATAATAGCAGTTATTGTGACAATAATTTGTAAAAGGAATCTCTTTGACTTTTTATTGAACAAACAAAAAGGGGGAAAAAAAATATGAAGTAAACACCAGAATATTGATGAACCATGCGCAAATCGCCATGGAGATTCAATAATTAGACTTCTCGTTTTTCAACATAGTACCCCGATCGAAGCGCTTTATGCTTGAGAGTGCTCAATATATTTGAATTGTGCTTGACATTGGGGTCGCATTTGAAATTTTTCAGTGCACTTAGAATTAGCGAATTTTAAGTCACCCACTGGGAAATCAAAGTCTGAACGCACACAACTCCAGCACGCACCAGTACAGTATACTTCCACAAGTAGGGTTACAATTTGAGCGAAATAACATTTTCGCCTTCGTGGACGCGGTGACGTCACTGGTGCAAGACTGTCATACATCAAATGACGTCACCAGGTTAAATTGGGAACGAAACCGCCAATAACTATTTGCCCATTAGCGTAAATGGAATCTGTCGCTGAGGTGCATCGATTGGTATTGCGGTATCGCAGCGCTTCTCTTCTCGCAAACTGCCGGCCGGTTTACCTGTGGGTGGCGCGAGCGATGACGTCATCCGGCTTTCCGACACGAGCTGACGAAAAACTATTTATTTATTTATTTGTACTTTCTCTCTCCCGCTCGTTGGGCCTTATTTCTCGCTTACGCCCGTATGCACCGACAAAATATAACGTACCACCTGTCTAGCCCAGTCAGTATTGCAACTGACTGCGGTGCGGACGGTCCCGGGTTCGATTCCCGGCACAGGCTCTCTCGTTTATTCGATCTTGGGGTACTGGTGAAAATGTGACCCTCACATATTGTAGCAGCAACACGAGGGGGACAGAATCTCCTGTAGTGCTATTCGCTACAGTGATCAGGAATAAAAAAATAACTATCGGAAAATAAAAATGGCGTTGCGCTATGGAGCGTAATTATTACACGACCGTAATTATTCCTTAGCAATGCGCAACGTTAAAACAATTTATAACCTTTCGCGTACGCATTTTTTATTTTTTAAGATCTTAAAAAAGCTCACCATCCTAACGAATGGTGTTAAGGCGATGCTTATGATCATTCGTGATAGATCTATGTACAACTCTCGTTTAAAAAAATCTTTTTATGCGCTGAAAATGTACACAGCTATTGTTAAATGTTCTAAAAATGTTTTTTAACCTTGCGCGTTATTTAAACGCGTTGCGCGCGTTTTTTTAACCTTGCGCTAAACAATAATTGCGACCATGTTGCTCCATAGCACCATATTTTACCCTCTGATAAAAGTTATCTTTTGTCGGGGCACATTAATCGTTCGTTTGCATTTTCGACTGTGTTCGCCCGGGCTAACCTTGGTCGGTTCGTTTGCCCCGACGTCCCGGTAGATGGCGCCCCCCGCCGCCGCCTCTGACCGTGAAGTCTGATAATAGGGGGCATGCCATGTTTTTGCCATCTCGAGGTCGCTCGCATTGAATAATGAAGCCATTGTGTTTTGATATATATATATATATATGTTGTTTTTTTTGTGCCAGTCCTTCTTCTCGCCATGCCAGTGTGCGTTCGGTGCGTAACGAATTAGGAAAAAATGGCGTAGCCGAAAAAGGCGGTTTGGTCCGTGTTTGGTTACGGAGTTCTGTGTGCCGCTCTTGGTCATGATTGAATGATCTACGAGCATTTTATTTTTTTGTAGATCTGGCGGGGCGATATTATATTTGGTGAGGGTAGAGTCCACGTAAACATTGGTCGCACCATTCTGTCAATTTTTTGTTGCGGGTCTAAAGTGAATGGCGATCTAGGGTTTCGTGGGTTTGCCATTAAAATGGCCCGGATGTTGACTGGTTCCATTGCTAAATCGTGTGATCACCAGATAGCGCTGTCATCGATCCTTTTGCTATGAGTGTAGGGTGGCTATTTTTGATTTTTGATTTTCCTTTCTTTCCGTAAGTGTCGACTTTACACTGAAACATGGATTAAACGAGCTTCGTGCAATATTAAAATTACAGTGGAAAAGGTGATTGCGATAAATATTTTCGAAATTCGTTGCTGTGAATCAATATCTTGGTTGAACATTTTTGACACAAGTTTTCGATCGATTACTTTGCGTTAATCTCGACACATTTGATAATGAACGAATTGTAGAAGACGATAGTGATGTATTCGATTGTTTTCCTGAAAATAATCGATAGTTTTAACAATTGGTAGTTTGATGGATGGATGATTGATTTCAACACAGGATATCTTAACAATCAAATTACCCCTTTTATTTAACGGGAATGACGTAGTTCTACTTATAAGAAAATCATGTTTGGAAACAACATATGGCGACAAATGCGTGCATGTCTGACAAATAACGCGACAAATGTTTCGATGCGGCTAACTTATTGACGAACATTTTTACACAAGCAATTAACTTCGACCTCGATTGGTAGGGGGAGAGTGTGTGTGTGTACACACGCTGTCGAGTCTTTGACCATCTCCTAATTGGGCGACCATTCGTAAATCAGGTATATCGGGGCTATATTGGGGGGGGGAGGGGGTGGCAGTGTCCACTGGCCGGGGCCTACTCTTTCGTTGCCTTGTATGGAAGCCGAGTTTCACGCGCGGTGGTCTCCGGCGTTGAATAATTGAATACGGGGGCGAGGGGATGGAGAGGAACTTGCTAGGGGTTCCAGGGAAAATCTCCTAACGCGCCGCTTCGTAGGGTGGAGAAGGGAGGGCGGGGGGTTCAATTATTGGTGGCTTATTGCGGCGATCTCAATTTAGATGGATTGCGTGTGGGATTGGGCAATTTGATGCAGGTGATTACTAGTCTGTAGTCCGCACATTTATTTATGAGGATCGGCACTTGTCGCCATTTAAGAATTATGATTATTGATGCTCTGAAATACCAGGCATGTAAAATGAAACGGAATTAATAATAAAAAATGTAATGAAATTTTTTACATACTTAATTATTCATCAGGCAGTTGCAAATTTAAAAAAAAAATAGTTTTGAAGAATGTGCGCTCAGTATTTTTATTCATAAAAATATAGGTTTTTTCGTATAAGTTATTTGGTTTCTTCTTTGACATGCCTACTCTGTATATGCTGTTGACTCTTGATAAAATTGTTTTTTGACCCTAGTTATTTTATTTTTCTCTTGCAGTGAGTCGTCTGCACTGCGAAAGTGAGTCCTACAAGATGGACTTGATCCTGGACGTCAACACCCAACTGTATCCGGTCGACTTAGGTACGAATCCGTTCTCTTATTGAGGGGGAGGGGTATTGTCCTGCATTTTTATTCCTGATTGCAAGCGTCATATTTAAATTAGTTTGAAGCAGCGTTCCAACAAACTCAAAAATTAAAAACTTACTATCACGAAAGGTCCACAAGGGTGCGTTGATCGGCTCGCGAAATAAATAACATAGTATTGAAAAGAAAATTTTTAATTTTTAAAAGAATATTTATTTAATTATATAACATTTTAACAATTAGAAAACACATACATCTTAAATTAAAATTATTTTTTATATAGGAAAAAAATTAAAAACCATAGTCCAAATATTAATATCCCAGATTCAACTTCCACCGAAGATCCTGATTCCTCATGGACATGTCACTCACAAATTTCAAATCTGGCCCGCAAAATTAAGCTAACTAAGTAACCAAACCACCAAATCAAACCCATCACTTCGTCTCATTGTCAAATACCCAACACCCAACTCGTTTGTCGTCATCATCATCATGAGAAGTCGTACGGTGTGCGTGTGTTTTCCAGGCGACAAGTTCCGGCTGGTGTTGGCGTCCACCCTGCGCGAGGACGGCTACCCGGACGACGGCGAGTGGGACCCGCGGGAGCAGGGACCGTCCCGGGCCGACAGCTTCGAGTACGTCATGTACGGCAAGATCTACCGCATCGAGGGGGACGAGGGGGCCGGCGAGCCCAACGCCAGACTGTAAGCGAACACATGAAAAACTCCTTCCATTCCCCATTTTCCCCATTGTTGACTTATGCCATCTGTTGGCGAAACGTGGCGTTCCGAGTTTCACTCCAGCCGAGATGGGTACCTTGATTTTGGCTTTGCAATAGAAAGAAATGTCCTGAATAGGAATCAAAGTGGCGTGAAATGTCACCTTACATCACATTTATATTATTGTTCTCATCTATTCGCATTCATCTATGGTAATTTTAGCAGAAAATGTTAAGTGTGATTATTATTTTTAAATTTTTAACCTCATTATTTGTATTAAACGGAACAAACCCGTTATGTTGAACAAATCAACAATATGTGAAACGTTCTATGGTGTGAATCTCACATATTAATATTTGTTAAAGAATATTTTTATTTAAAGTTTTTATAAAATAATATTATGTATTAAAAAAGAAATACTCCAACAATAAATTGCCAAAAAACAAGTGAGGAGATAATATTATCTCTTTTTTTTTGCTTCGAAACAAAACGATAAAATTATTTACCAAGAAAACTGATTCAAGTGGAACAGCCTTATGAAGTCGTTTTGGGTAGAAATGAATCAGAATTTCGCCCGACGTACATGTATATGAGTCACAAGACCTTTACTTGAAATTTTGACTAGTCATTGCTGAATTACGAGTACGTTTCAGGATTTCAGCAAACTAGAACAAATCCTTGACGTGACGAGGTTAGTCTTTCTTGGAGTGAAGCTTGGCATTGGCCAGCAGTTTTGTCATCAGAACTATTGTCATTTTTGTCATTGATCGTCGTGCGCCAAATCCGAATATGTCAGTTGCGCGAAAGTTCTATTGGAATGTAAATCGCCATTCGAAATGCTGCAAATTTTCTCAACGTAACATATGGGGATATTTTAATGTACGTGTATTGGTTTTTAAGAAGAAAAGTGTAAGTTGTCATTACGAAGTTGCGCATTCAGGATTGTCAATTGACCTTCAAAACCGTCCCCCTACCTTCCCCCAACACTCAAAAATCAATTATGAAAAATGTGTGAATTTGGGGAATAAGTTTGTATGTGGTTTTTACATTACTTTGAAGTGCAATGTCCATTAATTGCATTCGAGATACGATGGCTTCATTATATTTGTCGGTCACTGCAGCATTTAGAATTGCAGACCGAATGCCGAAATAGTTTAAACTTGTTCGCCAATATCCTACCCGACTAACACGGATGTAATCTAAATGCACGTTTTGCCTCACCATTTGACGACCAGTGTCCATATTTGTTATGCTAAACATGTCAAAACACGTCGCCGAGTTTGCCTGCTTCAAACTTACGGAGTATCCTGTTAACGGCTCACTTGACATCCACGTTTTATCTTCCTGGGACTCCCCACGTCAAAACTGACGATCTGTTCTCAGAACGGTACCAAAGTGTGCTCTTTCGGAGCGTCTTCAAGCTAAGATATTTTTGTAAACTTGATCAAAATCACAAGCTAAAATTCGGTTCCGTCAATTTGGAATTTAAAAATCGGTGGTTGTCAGAAGTAGTCATCCAAAAGCGTTATTCGTTTGAAGTTTTATTGGATTTTAAAGTTGCTCGTACAATTTTCCTGTTTAGTTGGTTGGTCATTCACAGTAAATTCAGTGCAGCTACCTGACCTATCAGAAAAAATACGATAATTCTGTCGTTCCCTATACATCTGTACGGAGTTGCACCTAGCGCCATCTATTGAGATTTATTGTCGGTGCTCATCATTACAGAGGGGTGGGGTCCCGAGAGGACATAGGCGTCCACCTCGTGAAATTAAATGAGTTGTTGCTTCTTCATCCATATAAATAATTTATACAACGCGCCCAGCCTTCACTGCGCCATACAGAGTGCCTTTCGTGGTCCCAAAACCGATTTGAGGAGCTTTTCGCCGTGACGATGGAAATTTTCCACCAGTGATGAACGGGTGGTGTATTTTTTAAAAAGTATGTTTGGTATGGTCGGCCTGCCAATTAGACACGGAGCGGTGACTTTGCCTGTTTACTGTGTCGTCCGTAGGCAGGAGAAAAAAAGCGTTGCGCCATAAATTGAGGACGGTTACGAATTCAAATATCGTCTCGGTTTCGAAGTGTTGTTTTTTTAACGTTGCGCGGCAATGATAAAAGAGGAATGCTGTGGAATTTAAGCTTTGGATTTGTTGTATGCAGTGCGGGCTCTCCATACATATTATGTCGAGTAATATCTGTATTTACGCCATATTTTATGAACAAGAGGGTACAAAAAATGACACGGTGGTGCTGTATATGCCGCATTTTGACTTAATTATTTAAAAGATTATGTACACTTTTTGGTACTGTGAGAGACATGTTTTCACCAGTACCCCTGGATCAATTAAAGTAGAGCACAAGCCGGGAATCGAACCCGGGAGCGCTACCAACTGGGCCACGACGAGTCGTTTGTTTTTGGTCGAAAGGGGAGAATGTTATTAATACATGAGTCATATTCGTAAACAAATAGTCATTGGGAAATACATATGCGCTTCATAAACATTTCATCAGTTGCTCGCGAGGTGGCGTTTACCACCAGCAGTCTATAGCAACGCCTTGTATCAGTGCCACCATGTAGTGGTCGAAGAACTGATTGGTGATGACCATTTCGGTGGAGGTAGACGCTTGCAGCCGGTCTTCAGGGTAAATGATCCTAGATCCTTCCTTTGCTTGGTGACAACCAACTCTTATCCTCTAGCCCTTTCGTCTTCGTTGGCTTTAGTTGCGTACGTTTACCGCCCCGCGATTTTTTGGCGCTACTGCCAAGTAAGCCGAGGCGCGATGGCGTGTCACGTCTCTCTTCTCTTGAGCTGCTCGCGCGGTCGTGGCAAAAATCCGAACGCGTGTTGTCCTTGAGTTTGCTGCCGAGAGACGCGCGTGCCCTTGGCGGGCGGCAGGGTGGTCACGTGGGCAGAGCGAACCCGCTTCGGTAGTCAGCCGTGACGCTCATACCAGCAACCGCCGCTTTTTTTTAACCCCCCACCACCATTCGTACATCTCTGCGTACATTGCTCAACTTCACCGAACACCAAAAATCAAGAACATCGCCACGACTGTACTCAACGAGTTTACATCTCTCTCTTGGAAAACTTGCTCTGATTTTTTCCACGTCCCGCGGACACGTTTACGGTGGTTCCCCGTGTGGGTGTTTTTTGGACTGGCCGCCATATATGGGTGAGCCTGGTTATGCCCCTCTGTATTAACCGTTCTTCGCGTGGTGGTTCTCTCTTCGGGGTTCCGAACCCCTTTCTTCCCTCCTGACCCGGAGTCCCACTGCCCCGGATTGTGGACGGACGTGTGCGCCACCTAGTGGCTGGTTCGGTTATTTTTTCGTCGGTTTTATTTTTTTTCAAAGTTTCGTATATTTTTTTTTTTTTCGATTCGCGATTGAGGGTCAACTCTTTTTGATTTGTGATTGTTGTCGCCGCACATTCGAAAATTGATCGGTTTAACAAGAGTGGAAAACGGTGACGATTGGATTGGAAACGGTGTACGCAAAAAAATCTGGCTAAGCTTGCTTTTGAAATCTTTGGGTGTGGCTTAAGGAACACCGTTACTGTGTGTTGGTAAGTTTTGTTATGTTTGACTGCTAAAAGTTAATTTTAAAACTAGAATCCTTCTTGAAATTCAAAAAGGTGTTCTCTGCAGCTTGGTGCAACCCTTTTTGTAAAAAAAAATATTACCTATTTCTTTCAAAACTTAAATTTCAATCAGAGGTCTGTGGCTGAAATATTTTTCAACGAGTCTCCTAAGAAATAGTTTGCCCAGTCCAAGATGCAAAGATGCAAGCAGTTGTACATTGGATATGCGTGGCGAAGAAGTATGGCGGACTCGAACCGCGTTTTTTGGTGACGTTGTACACCGAGGCTTCCACCAGAGATATAGTTGATCAGCCCCTCCACTGGGGCGCCATTCGTGTTCAATGATCGCGACGTCGCCTTTGAGCAACTGATGATAGTTTTCGGTTGGCGCCTCGGGAGTTACAACGACTCGAAAAGCGCGCGAAACGACGCCATACTTTTTTCTGATCGGACCCATTTTCGAACACAACTTCTGAGCTTTCTTTAAAAAAAATATTTTTTATTGATTTCGGTGTGGCGGTTCGGTTTGTTCTTCACCAATCAGTTGAACCGGGTAAGTTAGCCGATCAATTTTCGAATGTGTGGAATTTTTCCTGTTTTCATGTGGGCTTGAAGAGGATCCGGGTTTGGAAAAAATATGGCCTGGTGACGTCAGCGATCTCGTGATGTTGACACTCTGCAATCAATCAACGAATGTGTGGGGGGCGGGTGGACCGGATCTGCATACAAACGCCCACCGAAAAGGCGCACCTGCGCCATGCACAACAGCGACGTCTGGCGGCCGGTGCCTGCAACAACAGCTTCGTCAAGTGCTGCCACCCCTCGGCCCGGTTCTGGGTTTTAACGCCGTTGGTTTTTCTGCTATTGGGTCGCCGAGTGCCACTCTGAGTTCGCACTTCAAAGTAATGTTGCGTGTGAACACAGCCGGTGGTATCTCAGTGATACAATAGTTCCTATCGTCGAGCGACACGGGGGTGGTGGTGGCACGTCATCGCACGCCGGATGTGACGTCATCGTCGTGGGTCGTCAATATGGCCAGGGCCAACTGGGGATATCTTCATTTTTTGTGGTGGGGATGGTTTCTTTGTTTGAGCAAGTTTCACTTGTTGTTTCCTGTCTCTTGTACGAATAAATTGCACAATTTTTGTCGGTGAGATGTTCGCCAAATTGCACGTTACTGAGCGTCCGCTGCAGTCAAAAACATTCCAATCTGTTATGAATTGAACTTTCGAAACAAAATTTCTGATTTGTGACGTCACACCTTTTGAAGAAATGGGTGCAAGAACCATTTGGGTTACCAAATACAAAAGTAGAACTAATCTTAGTAATCGCATGTGTCTTGTAAAATACTCGATCAATTCACGTGTCGCCACTTAGAAAGTAGAACTAATTCGCATCAAGTTTTTCTGATCTGCTTTGAATGCTCTTCTTACGTGTACTGAATTGCAGTGGACGCTCTGTACGAGACTGCTCGCTATTTAGCCACGCTTATGGGTCAAAAGTGTTATGTCGCATGTTTTCAAAACAATAGAAAACCAAATTAAATTTCGAGGAGTCATTTACCGAAAACTAGTAGTTTTATTAAGTTTTTTTAAAGTGATGTAAATGTAACCTACATAATAAAAATGCCATCATCATATGGTGTACTTATTTGGTGTACTAATTATCATTTGGGAATGCATGCATGGGCAAACCGTTTTTTTCTCTTTCTATTCTTGAAGTTTGTGACAGTTTTTATTGTACAATAAGAAACCAGTCATTTTAACAGTTAAAACGTTAAAAATTAAAAAATGAAGATTTTAAACATACACTAGTACTTTAAAAGAGCCTATCTTGCAAAAGAAATATGAAGTAGTGTCTCCGCATTTGAAAATGTTCCTGGATGTCATGTAATTCCGAAAATTGTCTCGCATCACCAGGAATCCAATGTATGAACGCGCCCCCATATCTCTACCACTTCAGCCAAGTGGGTCCTTATGCTTTTTTGAGTATATCGACTCTGTCGTCTATCGCTCACAAATTCTATAAATAAGCGATAGACTTTATAACTTTCGTTTTGACAAATTTAATCGCGCGCGGTGTATATTTCTGATAGTGTCTGACGTGGAAACTTTTTTTTTTCTTTCAATCTAGTTTCAGTTTTGAAAAAAAAAAAATGGAACGAGATAATAACTTTCCTGCGAAAAAAATATATACATTATCGTATATATCTTTTTTATCACTCAATTCTCATTTTTACTATTTGCCTCGCGCGTCGATTCTATAGACAGTGTCTCCCTGTATACACAACCCACATTTCTTATCTGGAGTTACGTGTTAAAATAAAATTAAATATTACATTTGTAACGAAACCTTCCTTAGTTATTGACGGTCAATATTTAAAACGAAGCTCCGCCATTTTTTGGACGCCGACAAGTTTCATTTGCTATCGTACAACGAAGTGATCCTGTGTTTGTCGGTGTATCAGCCGCGGATAATGGGCTGCTAGTGACTGCGTGTACGCATTTGGGGGGTGGGGGTCAATTTTTCCCCTTTAGTTTGCATGCGCAGGCCAGCATTGCGGACCTTTGCCTAAATGCGGAATATATTGAAAGAAATGGTTGACATTTGTTGGCACGTTTTCGGCAGAGTGTAGGCTTTTACAGAAATTGCGAGCATTCATTCTAAGAATACTTTTTTATTTCGCAAGCTGGCCGTCGTGAGTGTGGGTGGATTTCTTTTGGGGGATTGGCAGTTTTTATATTCTGGCCGTGCGTATGTGTTGGTAGATTTGCGGCAGCACCGGTACTGTGGTGCCAACGTGCAAGTATGATGTTACGAACGTCATTTGAATCTCGCGTAGTTTTTGCGTTCAATTTACAGCTTAAAAAAATTCCTTTCAATGTTGAAACTTTGAAATGTTTCATTATAGATTTATTATTTTTTTTTAGGCTTTATTTTACATTTGATGCTGGGCGCAATTTAAATACTTTAACGATAATAAACGGCAAAATATGATTAGAAGAAACTAAAATAAATAATTTGGGGGTAGAATTGAGGAAAACTTTAGCCAAAACATGTTTTTATTTATTTATTCGTGATTCGTGATAAATAAAAATAATATGAAAAATATTTGATGTATTTTTTCGTGATCTAATAAATACTTCAAATATATTTCTAAATTGAATAAAAACATCAAATAAATTTCTAAATCTAAATTGCTACATGACCGATAGTTTTATGTTAGCATACGAGTGAAGCTCTCATTTGTTAACATTCGTAACAATAAAAGTAATTAAAAAAAGGGTTTTAAAAGAAGAAGAAAAAACAGTCCCGAGACTGGCCCATTGTGAGATGACGCGATGTCTCCGGGCCTTCAGGTCTGGCCTTGATAAGACTAGGAAGGCGACAGCAGGCCCTCCAGTTGCGAATTAGCGATAAACCCGAGTCGTTATGATGATCGCACGTTTATAAATAAACGCGGACTTACTTCCATTTTGTCCTTGGGGAGGAAATTGCTGTTTTACATGTATACGGTAGGAGCAACACGCGCGCGCCACATGTACAGGTACCTGTACGTGTACATGTACAGCGCTGTTGGGCGCAAAATGCCCGCGTTTTCCAGCTGCGGTGGTATTGGTGGTTCACTGCTGCCGGGTGCGTCTTAAAAATGGTTTTGTGGAAGCGCGCTTTTTGGACGGTACTTTTTTAAAGGAACAATCACGACCACCGTGTACTCGGGAAAAAGTATCTGATAAAAATTGAGCGCGTCACTGCCGATTGTTTCGCTGTCCTTGGACCGAGACCTCAATTACAGCTTAGCGTTTTTTTTACAGATATCAAAAGAAAGCGAATGTTGTAACATGTTTCTATCAAGAATCTTGATGTATTTGTGACATTGGGACGTTGAGCTATTCGATTTAATCGCAGTGCGCTGTACTTCCATATACCACTAGCGGCGACAATTGCAACTTCGCCCAAATCTTCAAACAATAGTTGCTGTATACAGAGCTCTGATGCTTGAATACTAAGCTGATGCTTGAATGTAGCTCGGTTTTCCGTGCATAAACGCGACGTTATGCAACCAGTAACGCACACAATACGAATGTATGTGACGTCATATTTCCAACCAATGTTCTTAAAAATCGGCATTTTTTTTTGCATCCCTCATTATCATTGTTATTTACATGTTGCAATAAAACTGGGAAATTTCTAGAGAAACCGCAGCTCGCCTGTAAAATTTTAATGAGCCATTTGCATTCATTGTCGGCACATTTTACTACGCGAATGTGTGCTTTTTAACACAATTGGTGTTAGACGTTGAATTTAAAAGATTGCCCTTAAATCTCGAGGCTACGGAATATTCAAACAGCCGCGGTTAGCGTCGTTGTTTGCATTGGCAAAAAAACGTTGGTGTTTTGTTTGACATACGGTACAACCAGTACATTGGAAGCACATTTACCTGTTGTAGTTGGTTCTGTGTTTGGTTGACGCTGCAACCAATAGGCAGCGGCTGATTTTGGAAATTGTGCAATTTCATTGTGCCGTTCGAATTCGGGTATTACCCTTGTAGGGGTCGGTACCTGATTTATCTGATGTAGGCGACATCGTGTTTTCTCACAAGTGATTACCGGTCGTTGATTCAAGCCTATATGCAAGTTGTTAAAGAGTTGTCATGTCGGCCCCCAGTGGCTCAGTGAGTAGGGTCACATTCTACTGAGCGGGTGGTCGTTCCCGGGTTCGATTCTTGGCACAGGCTTTCGTTTATTCGATACTGGGGTACTGGCGTGACTTAGAGCTTCCATTAGGGAGTCCTGGGCTTAGGGGTGGATCCTTCAGCTTGGCTATTCCAGCTGCCAATCCCCTTCCATTCCCCTCACATATCTCCATAGAGACACGAGGGTATAGTAATCCTGTATTGTACTAGGCACTACGGTAATTTAAAAAAAAAAAAAAAAAAACATTCGGAAATTACATACTGAAAATACAATTATAATAATCATTAATAAAATAACAAATAATTTAAATTTAATTGTATAACAAATTTAATGGAAAACCACATAGGTGTAATTATCATGCAAATGTACCGACTGCCAAATAGGATTAAATTAGTTTTAATTGTTTTAAATCAATAAAATCGTCGATTGTTAATTGTTTTAATAAAACTGTTTTAAAAATTGTTTTAATTAAACTGGCAACACCGGTATTTCGAAACTGACTTTGGAAATAAAATAAATTGCAAAGGAAAATTCGACGTAGAACTTTGCACTGCACTGACTTTGGAAGGTAAATGTCCAATTTACCCTAACGAGCGACCAGAAAATACGATATCGAGAAGGGTGCGGACTTGCCTAACCAAAAACATAACATGAAGTGACTTATCAGGTGAGACTGACTTTCGCTACGCGCCCCACTCGCTACCGTATTTTCTGGTCGCTCGTTAGGGTAAATTGGACATATTAGCCCTTTGGAAATATTGACAAATTTCAGATTTTCTTGTTTAAATATTTTCAAAAAATTCCCTGAGTTCTTACTTTTGAATTAGAAGAAGAAAAAGAAAATACATTTTGGACCCAATATATTCAGACTCAAAGCCCTCTGATATATAATTTGCTAGCTTGAATAGAACTTGGCAACCCAGGTTGGAAACTCGCATTTTGGTAGAGGGGAGGGGGGAACGAACCCTGCTCTCCCGAGCTCACCGAACTCTTTCGGCATCGGCCAGAGACCGACGAAAACGCGGCATGAACTTCCTCCAGTTTTCCCCGGGATTTAGTTTGGCAGGAGCAAGGGCCACCATCGATAGGGTTAACGCGCTTGATTTATTGATGGTTTTCTGCAATCGAAGAGGCGTTTTCATCCACCCGGTAACCCATGATTAATGATAAACGCGAATTGCGAATGTCGACATAGTTTTTCAATGTGCGTTTTCATGGGCTGTCGCAAACCGAGGGCTCAGCTATCCCGTGTTACGCTTTGTTGCGATATAGTGACGGTGACCTCTGCGCGATAAATTTCCATACAATGGCGAAGCAGTCAATCTATGTGGTTGTGTATTTTTGTTAGGCCAGTTTTATGTCCGGCATAAATTATCTGCGAATTAGAAACGCTTCATGCGTTAAAATAAAATGTTACGGACCGATCTGCACTGAACTCTCGGTGCATGCTAACAACCTTTTACCCTTGTCGAAATGGCCAAGCTCGCTCTTAGTCGAGCGTGCTTGATTAAGATGCATTTCGACATTGACTTGCAGTGTTGGGAAGGAACGGAACGGAAAGTTCCCGTTCCTAGGAACTGGTTCCTTTTTTCATGAACGGAGGAACGCCTAGGTTCCTTTTTATTTTTGAGTAACGGGAACGGGAACTGGTTCCTTTTTTTCATCGGAGGAACGGGAACTGGTTCCTTTTCGAAAGGAACGAACCCAACACTGTTGACTTGCTATACCTAAACTTTCCGACCGTTCTTGCGTTCTAAATGGTAGTCAATTATCTCAAATGTGTTCGAAAAGTTTAGATGTGCTGTAAAGGGGGTGCGTTTTGAAGTTTTCGTTGTTGAACAGTGGATTGACTAGTCGAACGGGTTTTAAAATGCAACGCAGCCGTACGAGTCGAGCATGCTTGGCCGGGAAGTTTGCATCTATCCGTCACGATTTCAGTTTATCGAATGTAGAGATTGTGATTTGATAAAACAATGTCGTTGTCAAGGTCAATTACAGTGGATTCGAAGGAGCAATGACTCGCTAAAAAGCTGATTGAAAAAAAAAATTGAAAATATTCGTCTATTGGAGATTTTGCTTTTAATGATTGATTGATTATCTGGGTGGTAATGGAGACAGACTGAGACTTTATTTCGAATATCTTTGGCATGCGGGGGCGTTTAAAAATGAAAATGCCCATCAGGAATCCTCAACAAGTGCTTCCCGCTGGAAATATAGATTTCCCAACGCCCCAACACACCAAAAATCTTTGAAAAATCGATAACGATTGGATGATCGGTGACGTCATATTAAAAACGACGGGTCAGTCCGGCTTTTTTGGGCAGTCATCGTACCGTGGGACACGGACTTCATCATCGTCATCTCTCGAAGGTTTTTTGCCCTTGTTTGATTTCCATCGGTGTTGCGTAGTCGAGTTTATTTAATAAAAAGATAAGAGATCTAGCGGTTTTTTCAGATATCCGGAGTTGCTTTTTTCGTTTGCGTTGTTGCAACGCCCAATGGACGCCGGTATCTTAATTGTCGATTGGTGAGAACTGGGTCCTGTTCGCTGTCAAGTAACGAAGCATACACTCGTCTATATTAATGTAGATGAAATCCTTTTATTTCTGGCCTCTGCGAATGACAGTTGTTGGTGTATTTCCCAACTGACATACGTAGAGGCCACAACAAGGTTGATCAGTGGATGCCCTCATTATTTTTCCTCTTGATGACTTTCCAGAAAATAGAGCTGTACAGTGGTTCCATGCAGGGTAACTGTAGCATGTTATACATCTGTGGATAGTATTTTTGGATTGTTTCCAATCTCAATTCGCTGTAAACTGCCAAATTACGAAATGAGCGTAAATTTTGGCCCTACCCCAGCTTAAATTTACCCAATTTTCGATGGAATTGTTTCATATTTCGATTCTTGACTTCGAACCATCAGTTGACGTTCAGTTTCTCGACCCCGAATCGGTACAGGTAACCATTAGGCCCCGCCTCATCCCCGGGGGGGGGGCAAAGGTTGCGCTGTTGTCAGGGGGTATTTATTGGCGTGGCAACTGGCAAGCAGACTTCAATCGTCATAACGGTATCAGAATTTTTCTGCGAATCCCGCGTTTTTTTTTGGAAAATTTTATTCTTATTTTTTTATCTCGCGCGTTTATATGGGATACGTCGGCTATTGGATAACCGGTTGTGGTGGCCTAAAATGGTATATATACGTTTGAAATGCGGATGGTTTATTTATGGATTTATCTAGTTTTGGAGAGAGAAATACGATATGTCAAATTGTGGTTTGTGGATGTGCTTGGATTCACTTCAGGCTTTCTGGAAATTTACGGCGAATGAGGTTTGTTCCGTCGTCGATCTGTTACGACTGCGCCCTGGTGGATTTAAATATTTTTGTTTTTTGATGTTTATATGATGCGATATGATTAGTATTTTTATTTTTCTTTTGACGATATACACATTTGCAGTCGGTCGTGATCTTGTGACGTTCTATGGACCCGTACTGCATCGAAGAAGCAATCAGATGAAAAACTGCCGAGTTTCAATATTGGATATACTCGATGGGTAGACGCACCCCCATCCTAATGCGGGTTGGTGGATGACTGGAGCTAGTGCTGAACGAGTAGGGCGTCTGTCAGGTCTTAGGGTGATCATTATTTGCTGTACATCCTCATCAGATGAGCTATGGTACGAGTTTTTAAAGTCAATTTGGGGAAATTGGACTTTGATTCGAAATCAAATTTGAATGGTAGATTCTTTTAAAAATTGTGTCATTTTCAATAGCTCTGATAAATGAAACAAACTCATTCTGCGGAAAAAAATACTTTCTCTTTCACTTAGGGTGGGAAACGGTTGCAGTGAATGTAAAAACGAAAGCTAACCTCTATTGCGAAAGACGATCTAAATTCCTAATTGAGGCGGGTTTCATTTTTTTTTTTTTTTTTTTTTTGCGGCAAGCGCGCACAAATTTGACCTTGCGCGGGAGATTTGGCTTTTCTGACAACCGACACCGCTGCGTCATCGAAATATGACTCGACCAAAACCGTCTAGATTTATATGAAAAGATCGCTCCAATTTCATAGCGCTAATCTTAGCTCTTCTTTCGCTACCTTGATGAACGAACCAGGTGAGCATTCGATTTTATATTATAGCGTAAAGCTAAGTATGAGATGGAAGTCATAAAAAATTTCGACTTTTTTGTTACTGGGATGCACTTTTTGGTTCTAAAATAACACATTCATCATTCAAACTGAGCTTTTTTATTTTTGATAAAAAAGCGATATAGATACATTAAAAATTCCAAGACAAGGCTAAATCGGAGAGCTTCTTTAGGATTCTGAATTTGTCCGATCTTAAAATTCGATTCAAATTCAAATCATTTGATTGTACAATTTGTTTGTGTATTTGATTTGACAGGCTCTTCTGATTCCGCTATAACCCTGCACATCGTTGTTGTAGCGCAATTGTTAATATTGAGCTTGTAGCGACGGCAGGTTCAGATAATTCAATTCTATCGATGAAGCCATAATTTAATTGTTCGTTCTTTTAGCTATTCTTCTAGCAGCCGGTTACAGCGACGCAAAGCCACTTTTATTGCGTTTGGCGTGGATGAAAAGCAATGGTTATTTAACATGGCGTTTTCCCTTTGGCGTGTTTAGGATCTATCGTTTATTTTCCCCATCTTAAGAATGATCTGTATGGAGAGATGCGCACGTGAATCGTGATTGCGATCGCTGTTAATTTCGTTTCCGGCCTCGTGTTTCGTGACTGTCTATACGAGTTGCCCGATTCGTTAATTGCACGTAATCGTTATTATTTTAAACGATTCTGTTGCGCGCATGCATGCAAGAGACCGCGGCATTCGAAATTCCAAGGTTTCGACATTGCTTGTTCTGCCGAGCTCGACAGAACACGTTTGTTAAGAGTGAAAATAATTTCCTGAAATGAGTAGCCGCCTGCGGTCGAGAAACAGTCAACTGTCGTTTCCGTCTGTAAAAAATAAAAAGTCTGAACGAGCAAAATATGGTGGATTCCCATTAAAACTTATCTCGGTTTCGTAGATTTCCACATAGATGGCGCCACGTACCGCCAAGCTCCTCTAGCGGCGGTAATTGTAACGCTTCCCAAACGATAATTTGAGCGCTACCTGGTGTAAAATTAAATCCTGCGCCCACTAACACATTCAGTCACACTTTTTTCAATGGAACATCACTATGGGATAGTTTTATAATATAGCAGCGCAGACATAAATAGACTACTAAGGTGTTCTGCGCCGCCGCATTTGTTGGCAATTAATCTATGGTTGGTCTATGGCCGTATGCAGCAGTCGATTATAGCAATGGGTGGTGAACTACTGTAGAAGTGTGAACATTGTCTAGTGGCGCATTTGCATGCGTTCCCAAAAATGATGCTGCAAAAAATATAGAAGTCACTTAATTTTGCAGCGCCATCTACCGATAAGTTTCTCGTTTGTCACACAAAATGGTGGTTGCCAGTGGGCGCGATCGTGCTCAAGCATCGGCCCGAGAGAACAAATTGACTCCAGAAGCTTGCGAGTGATAAACTTCGGTGCATTTTTCGAGAGACCGTGATATCCGCGTGACGATCTCGACGACCTTGTCGGACCGCGAGAAAAAGGGGAAGGGAGATGATTGGGCGGTGTTGGTGGGGAAGGTGGGACAGCTCTGGCCCGTACACACTTGTACGGAATTTTTGATTAGTCGGTTAGTAGAACTGGCTGTCTGGCTGTAGATGCCCGCATACCTGACCAGGTGCTGGTCTAACCTCATGAGGCCCCGGGCCCCCCACCTTGAGGGTTTTTAGCGCCCATCAGTTGAGATTTCAAGACGTTTTTAGATTGCATAACCACTGCGAATAGCAGACTTCCTCAATGTAGTGTGTTGATTTCTGTTTGTAATTTCCTAAATCGTCGCCGTAATTGCGTGCTCTAAACTCTCTCTTTGTGCCCCAGAAAAACAAAAATGTATATTAATAATTATAATTATCACAAACGGTAGACAGTACTGGTTTCACGGACATCATAAAGATCGTCAGCCATCTTTTGGCGTTTGAATGTAATAGAAGAAACTGTACAGTGCGCAAGAAACTAAGATATGTGCCAAGAGCATCGTTTTAAAAGTTTATTCAAGGTTTCACAAACCAGGAATATAATCTATCGTTATTTTTTTTCGGTGAAAATTGACATGTTTCGAAAGAGCAAGGTTTGAAAGCGCTTTTTTTCTCTTTTTATTATCCCGTGAGGGAGTTTCCAATTTTGCTGGTGCTAATTAGACAAATGTTCTAAAATGCACAAACTGGTGCTAAATGCGTATACACAAACCGTTATTCTTGACTGTTTCGAAAATATAGGACAGTATCAAACATCGACAGCTTGATTGTTGGCTGTTGATTTTTGTTTCTTTACTCTGGACGGTTCTTATATTTCGACGCCAATTTTAAATTGGCACACCTGATTTTTCATTGGCCAACAAGTCTCCCATTCTAAACCTTACTCGTGCAGTTTTTTACCAATGGAAAGTGTGAAAATATCGGATTAAACCGGTGGAAACTCGCGGTCTCAGGAGGGAATTTTCGCCGCCGCGCACGTAGGCCATGGTAGGCGGCGGCGATGGCAGCCATTTTGTTTTTTCGGCTCGAATCGACGGGCTTGACAGCCGTGATGTTTCCACCGGGCCCCGTTCTCGTAGACGCGATAGACTTAATTGGGCGACGCAAGTTGGATTATTTCCGTTGGATTTAATAATGCTTATCAATTTTTACGGTTGAGTTTTTAGGACAAACGTAACGATTCGCAGTAAGTTGTCTTGATTTTTTTTTTTTACAATTGTCATTTCTTGAGGGGAGGGTAGAGGGAGGCTACCAACTTTTGATAGAGGGGGGGAGAGGGTAGTTTATTTCCTTTCTGTGGAAGTTTATGCGAATTTTGTTTCCGGTGTCCGTACTAATATCGGTTAAGATTTTCCAAAAAGAACAATTATAATTTTTTTTTTTTTAATTATGATTTGCTGGTTATTCAGATTATGATTTAAATTGGCAACTTTACCGAAGGTCATCAGCTAAACAGCCGGGAAAAACTCATAGCATGTGAATTAACAAACCCATTAACGATTCCGGAAGCTTTTGTCTCGGGACACCTGAAAAATGCTAGTTAATTTGCGTGACTCCCAACAGATGGCGTAACTGCGTCGACTTCCGTGAAGAGTGTCGAGACTAACACCACCAGTAGCGCGCAACTAATATATATGACTACTGGGGAGAAGGATTCATGTTAAAACAACTACTATATTTTGTGATTTATTTTTAATTCTAGCGTCATTCGGAACTAATCACTAATCGTTACTAATCGATTTTAAATGCCGGAAATTTTTTAATTAGATTATGGTTATTTCTGCTGCCATTTGAGAATCCTGGATGCGCGCTCCTGGTGATGTAATCAATGAATTGCCAATTATTCTGGAAAATTAGCAAACGATCATTGGTAATCGTTATCGTAACGGATATTGAATTCTTGTTAAACTAATTTGGATAGTGCATAGGGTTGAGGCAATTAGTGGGAATTTTAAACTTATTATATTAGGGATTACAGTTCTTTCCTTATTTTTCTACCTTCGTGTATAGGAAATTAAAAAATTTAAATAACTGGACGTAACGGATCAATCGTTCATTAATTTTCATCCAGATCGGGATTTGAACCCAGAATCTCAGAAAATTCGCAAAGATGGATATTAATTTTGAAATTCCACTCGGAAGGGGTAATCGACCACCAAATGAGAAATGGACGGAGACAGGAGGTATCGGTTCGCAGAACGGGCTCTATACTCTCGTTACGATTTTTAATGGCGCGTCCTCTTTGGTTAGCCGCGCGATTCGGCGCTGCAACAGAGCAGACCTGTGTGAAAGCGGCCGGCAACAGATAATGCCAAATTTCAAGGTTAAGTTTATTGAATATTGCTATTTTTATCGAGGCGCGCCGAGATAAGGCCCAAGTGCAAGCGCAACTTTCCGCAATGGTTCGAGTACCGCGCGCGCGAAATAAAAAAATGGCCGATTACAGGGTGCGAAATGTTATCTTGACACCTATCCGGGTTCTAGGGCGATTGGTTCGATTATGCTGGCCTGATGTAAGACAGTTTTAGACCCTGGCCTTTTAAGCAGCCCTTGTAATAGCTCGCGATGAAGTGTAGTGGTAGACTATTCATGACAACTGTTCCTAGCTATAGTAATTCGTTAGCTATCAGGATGTCAGCTTCTAGCTCTTGTAGTTCGTTGGTTGTCATGGATAAATTTGATTGCCTTTATTGTGCGAATGTGATGGTGGTAGATTGCACGTGAAGTTAATCGAAGTTGGTTAGGTACACACGAAGTGAAAGTATTTATTTAGGGGTTTTTTTGTATGCCAATGTGCATTTTGAAGAATTTCGGTTTCGTTATTATGTGTATAAGTAGTTGGATATCCACACCATACGCAAATACTACAAAAGTGTAGTTTCACTTTTCTAAATTAAAAAAAATACTCAGTATTACCGTGTTTTCCGTTCTATCAAGATCGAAACCGATTTGCCGATTCAAAATTGCTCTATTACCTGGCAACGCTGGGTTAGTATCAGCACCAGTTGGCTAAGGATGCACTTACGCTCCTACGTTCTAAGGTCGAATTCCCCTTCTGAATGGAAGCAATTATAAAATTAATATCCCCGTCACATTTCGTTTTGAGATTCTGGATTTGAATACCGTTTAGGGGGTTAGAAATCATCCATCTGATAGTAGTATCCGTAAAACGCGGCACTATTTACGTTATATTTTATTTTTATTTGACACGTTCTTTATTTTCTCACCACCTTTTAGGATCACGAACACAATCGACGTGTTTTTTTTCTCTGTTTTTTTTTTCGTCGAATTTCTTTTTATTTTTGCATTTAGTTTCTACATCCGTCATCCTGTATATATGCATGTCGTTTTTATTTGTTACTTTTCCAACCTACTCTCTGATTGGTTATTTTGTTTTTCTTTTCTCGCTCCTATCGGGTCCACCAAAAAAAATCACCAACCACCCAAAAACCAAAACCAATTTCAAAAATACCACACAACTTCACCAGCACTTCTCTACCGACTCATGCGGCAGGTTTTGGAGCAGCCTGTGTTCTCATCTTAATTTATATTATTTTTATTTTTGCTCGTCTTCTACTTCACTTTTACTCATTTTTTTTTCGCTGGTAGTTTCGTACCAGATATGTCTTTACACTGTCATACGAAATCTGTAAATGCATAGTCTGGTATGGGAACTGCCAGTGTACTTGCCACCCTATGATTTCACACACCGTCAACATTAGTTCTTAGTTTGAAATTATTCATTTAGTTATTTAGTAAATATCATTTATTTCCTGCTTGATACACTTTGTGCGCTTATTTGCCTAGTTTTACTTTTTTCTTCAATTTTTTTGTTGTTGTTGAAATCTGTATGTATCGTACTGTGATTCAATTACAATAAATGTATTTGTTTGAAAAAAAAACACGAGATAAAAGTTTTATATTTTTTTCTAGAATATAAACAGTATCTTGCTTTAGTATGCTAGGCCGTTCGTTACCCAATTCAGAACAAAAAATATGAAAAGCACGCTTAATTGTACATTTTGAATTAAAATAGTAAAATGTACATGTATGTCGTATTGAACAGGGTAAAAATGGTGTTCTCATATATACATTATCTACATTACGGCGCAAACATAACTATAAATAAAAAGACATTCTTTCAAAGCAATTGCTTTTTGCATATGACAATCGATACGCGATATGCATACTATTATCGATTTGGACCAATGAGGAATGGACATAAATTCCATTTGATGATAAGTTTCTCTTATAGATGGCGCTGATGCCGATCACTCAATTTTGTACCAGTAAAGGTGACGCCATTTTGGTGGTGCTCCTGTAATACGCCATATTGTTTTATCTCAAAGTGATACAGTTTTCACATAGAAGTCGTTGCTTTTCATTCAAAATTAGCGTTTCACTCGCTATTGGCGCTGCGATCTTACAAGATAAATAGCGACGCGCCTAGTGGCGAGTCGGACAAACTATGATTCTGGTTGGGCACGTCCTCAAATCCGGCGCGATTCCGTCATGCAATATCCACACGCCCATACAAAGGTTTCTAAACCTTCAAGCTTGTTGGATCTCACTAAATGCCGGAATATTTTGTCAACTAATTTCCTGTTGCTCAAAAATTCTCAAAAATTCAAAAATGCTGCAGCGCCATCGTGTATTGGATGACGCAGTTTTTCATTCTGTTTCCACGCCTAAAGGCGCGTAGGCAAACCAAAAAATGTCACTGCATTTACAAATGATAACGGGGGTTTAGAATTTTTGAGTTCGCTTCTACAAAGTGGATTTATTGTTTAATTTGACCGTAATGAGAAATTAATTTATGTTGTACGAATAATTTGACCATTGTTAGTTCTACCATTGCGACGGTGCGTCCCCAAATATGTAAATAATACCTGAATGACCGCAACTTATCATAGGAGTCCTCGGGGTTGTTTCGAATCGCTTTTTCATTGCCGCCCGAATATGTTAACCTTAAAACGTGCTTTAGAAGCCGGAAATACGCTTGCTGGTGACTCACGCGTGCAACAATTACATATTTATTTTTGCAATATTTTTAGTTGCAAACCTGTCGTCATTATGTATTCGTCGCACGAAAATTTGGTCACACGGAAAAAGGCTTGACATTAGAAACGCAGTTGACAAACCTTGCTTACAAATGACGCGTGTTTACTGAATAAATTGTTGACCGATTAAGCTCGTCGATAAAGAAATATCGTGTTTCATGGCGTACGGAATTCGAACTTCGGCTCTCCCCTTTTTTCGTCACTTGTTTAATTTTGTAAGTTTATGCGCGGGGGAATACGGACAAGATACAAATTTGAATCATTCAAAAAGATGAATTTAAATTTAAGTAAATAAATAAATATTTTGTTGCTTTACTTCATGTATTCGACGTGCGTTGTTAATTATCTGCGATTAACTAGTTATAATAAAAAAAATAGCTGATGCATTTGATAACTGTAAGCAACCGTGTCACGACCAGATTGGTATATCGATCTGAAAGATTCGAAGATTCATATGTCACGAAAAAAGATTCGTTAGAAGATTCGTATGTCACGAGAAAATATTTGTTAGAAGATTCATTCATATGTCACGAGAAAAAGATTTATTATTAAAGATTCGTATGTCACGAGAAAAAGATTCGTATGTCACGAGAAAAAGATTCGTATATCACGAGAACATTCGTTTTATCTTATCTACCGTATATTAATGAAAACCAGGCTGCTTGGAAGTTTCTGGTCATTTGTGTTTCAAATAAACGGCATTGCTGCTATGAGTAAAAAAATACATTCCTGTGATATCCCCATACTCCCAAATATTATCCCTTTCATATTCACCAAAAAGAGGAATTGTACATCACCTCAATTTGTCTCGAAACGAATTATTCGGTAGCTAAAGAGGCATCACTGGTTCCAAAGCTCTCGCTCCGCGATGATCTACAGGAGCGAACTGGGTGTGTGGGTTGGTCGTCGGCGTAAAGATAATGTATGCAAAACCGCGATTTCTGGCCCACCGCTGTTAATGTAACTCGTCAAATGTCAAAGGTTGGAGATGACGATGATGCGGCGGCGAGCTGCTGTACGAATCTCTGCTTCTTCTGCTTCAAAGATAAAGATAGACCTGGTGGGATCGATTGACAACAGAATGTGAATGTCAAAGGGCCACGCTCACTTGGGGGATGGGGGGGGGGGATAGATTGTTCACTCAGACCGTCCATTTTGAAAATTTCGATGGCGCTCTAGTTGGGCGGCATTCGTCTTTTCAGTTTTGTCGATACGATGGTCAACTGTGTAAAACCGAAAAATATAAGGATCAACTTTGGATATTTGTAATAATACTTTTATACCTGTAATTCATTGCGCTACAAGATTGAACAATTATTTACTGTCATCAATAAAAAATATATATTTGCTTGTACTCGTTCTCGTGACAAATATATTTAATTGTGCGGCTGTCTAGTCCAGTCGGTAATGCTTCCGACTGCGGTGCGGACGGTCATGGATTCGATTCCCGGCAGAGGCTCTCGTTTATTCGACGAACCGCGGTACTGGTGTCGCCCCTGAGCTTTCATTAGGGAGTCCAGAGCTTAGGGGTGGATCCTGCAGCCTGGCTATACCAGCTGCCCCTCACATATCTCCATAGAGACACGAGGGTGCAGTAATCCTGTAGTGCACTAGGCACTACGGTGATTAAAAA
>JAUJYS010000066.1:0-34427 GCA_033995665.1 Melogona broelemanni | reverse complement strand
AAAACGTGCTAATTCGACAAGCCTAGGGTACTGGCGTCACCCTTGAGCTTTGGAGATACAGCTTTTTAGTTTGGACCAGCTATAAATAGAATAGCTATTAAAATAGCTAAACCAGCTGTCATTCCCCTTTCTTTCCCTTCCCTGCCCCTCACATATCGCCATAGCGACACTAGGGGTAGTAATCCTGCAGTGATGAGCACTACAGTGATTTAAAAAAACACTTAACTTTAGTTTTGACGTCGCAATTTTGGACATTATTTAATTTTTTTTACTCCTCTGTTAAGTCGGCTAAAAACGGTGGCGAAGAAATGCGCCTATTGGTGTAGGATAGCAGTGAAAATGACAATATTTAATTTTTGGATGCAGTTGTCACCATAATACCTGTACATGTATATCTCTTTCCGTTCAATACTACCAGTCCATATCCTCTATATCATAGGCCATGGACCATATCTCATCATTTTGGTCCACTAATACACACTCTTAGCTGTTGGGAGACAAATGTATTTCTCGGCTAAAATTATATGAAATTATGCCGCTCACGCTATCTCCACTTACCAACAAAATTCACGCCTGAGACACGTGCTCCGCAATGCGAAGGGCGCCACCGTAGGGCTACATCTAGTCCTCCTGTCGCGCGTTGCTCGCTTGCGACGTGAAACGTGTTCCACGTGAGTCAGTCCCAAGGGGCAAACGAGCGTCTTCGCGGGCGGATTTCTCAAAGACAAAAGCGCCTGATGACGCGCTTTCCCCCGCAACTCCATTCCATTAGTTTGTCTACCAGAAGCGTTTAATGTCGAGCTGAACAAACTGTTGGCGTCGCGACTCTTTTCCTCTCTCGAAATAGCTGGAAATTAAGGATTTCCGTTCACTTTGGGTCGGCGACTGGGTGTGATGATATGGGGGTCTGGCAGCAAATTGGCAACGCTCTTAGCGACATTTTTTCAGACAATTGTCGTTTCGGGCGGAAACCAAGGAGTTCTTAAAAGACAATCGTGCTACATTAGTTAAGCGACACGCAAGGTGCACGACCATTTCTTTATACTTTTTAATTCAATTAGTAACTCGCTTTGCTCACATTTTTTAATTATTTGATTGTGTGAGAATACACACCAAGAAGTTGTGCGAATTATTTGTATTGGAACATGCGCGAAATAATTCGAACGCCAGGCGCTTCATGCGAATATGATGTTGGCTTGTTAAATATAACTTTTTGCTGGCATATTTTTGGCGTGCTTTAAGCGAATGCATGACCAAGAGTGTATTTTTTTATTGGCAAACTTTTAGATCAAGATCAGAGATCTAGCTCCTTTCGAATTATTTGCTCATCCGACCAAGCTCGTAGAACAAGTTAATAAAGTGTTGGGTATTATGCTAATCAAAACTGTCATTAGCTATTATTAGGGGTGCTCAATAAATATCTGCAATTATTAAAAAAAAATAATGGCTGAAAGAATTTTCATGAAAATCGGCCAAAGTATTCTCCATGTAATTCTGAGCTTCAATTCGATTCAATTCGATTCAGAAACTATACATGCAAAAAAATCGAACGCCAACATGGAAGCCGACGAGATGGCGGTTGAGCATCGTTAAATTGCCCGTTTATTGCATTTTTTAGGCAATTTAAGAATAATCGTTATTCAAAGTCTGCTTGAAATAATTAAGGACCAAAACGTATTTCAAAACGTGTGTTTCTTAATAAATTTGGAAGGTTTAGAAACGGGATAAATAACTGAAAGATGCTCAGAGATGTTAACGATCAGTGGCTGTCAAAAAAGATGATTTTAAGCATAGGTGAACAGCTTTGTTCAGGAAAAATCGTTAGGTAACAGTTTCATGCAAAATTTAAGTCGGGAAAACGTAATGGCACGATTCAAAATGTGTTCGAGGACGTTTACCACCAAAGAAAATGTTTCTTAGAGGATTATTCCAAAGAAAAGTGAAATCAGTTGCGTTTTGGGGTGCAAATCACAGAAAAACAACAAAGCAAACCGTACTTCTCGAGAGGGGTCTATGCGCTCATCCTAAATGTTAGGAAAAATTCATCTCCAGGAATTGAGTTTTGTTCGAGTTTCGAATTTCAGTGAAATCCATCCAGCAGTTAAATTAAAAAAAAATCATTTCAGATACTTATTGAACGCCCGTAATATATTAGGTTTACTGTTGTATAGTCGTTAAAAAATCCTCCCAATGAAACCTAGCGAAAAATGCAGGACAAATTATCTGTTGATCATTTCTTTCCCATTTTAGAATTGCTTGTTGAATTAAAGTTGAGCATTAGCTATTTATAAAAGTGCAGAAGAACGCCAAAACTAATTTCGAGTATATTTCGTTTGCTTTTATCTTGAGCAACGTAATCATATCAATTGAAAACTGTCTGTGTCGTTTAACATTTACAGTACATGCATTTGTGCAAGGATATACATGTACATGTACAAATAGTACAGTATCACATTAAGGCCCACTTACACGGTGCAACCTTTCGCGTTTTGCGGCATGAAAACGCTGATTTGCTTGAGAACCTCGAGACAAAATTAACAATTTCCATATATCAAATCTCGAAATGATCTTCATGCAAACCTCGACGAACAAATAGCGTTGAGGTTTGTGCCCAAACAATATACTGTGTAACACACACATTAATACTTAAGTATAATAATGTAGTCGAGTTCTGACACACGCCTACTTACAACTCGCATTGTAAGTGGTAGGATGCTATGCTACGGAATATTTTGTGCCTTGGTGCAATGGAATTGTTCTGGTTAGGTGTGCTGTGCGAATGAGCGTACAAAAGAACGTAAAACTAAGGCGAATGAGACGTGCATAATCCCGAAATTCAATTTATGCCGTCTTTCTGTCACCCCGTTATTGCACTTAATCCCTGAAATATTACTTTCATTTTCTAAAGAAGAAAACTGGGCTTACAAAGGAAAAGGAGTCGGGGATTTTTTTTTTGTTCACCGGGGCCTGTAGCGCGTTGAGACGATTTTCTCTCTACAGCTCGACAATTTTTCGTCTCCAATTTCATCGCTCGTTCCCGCCATTTTTATTAACCCTTCTAACCTACTTGTGTTTCAAGGACGTTATGAACCGGGACCCGCTCCACAGCTGAGGACCTCACACCCATGTTTCCAACAACGAGAGCTCTTCTCAAACTACGTCTTACATCACCTAACTTCGTTCGCATCTTTATCGTACCCCCAATCCCTCCGCACTCGTTTAATACGATATGCAATGGAAAACAGACAGGGACGAAAATTCATGCACCCACCTCCCATTCCCCTATACAAACCCCGGTGAAGATACGACGAGACTGGGGTAATAAAAATAATCTAGCCGATAGGATGCGCACACCCAAATATAGTCTTAAAAGCAAGCTATCTCTGCGCCAAAGTGCTTTGATGACGGCCGATCACGTGGGATGTGGCCATCACCACCAGACAGGGACAGTGAAGGTTGCCAAGGATGTCGGATACTGCTGTGTGATAATTTTTCGAATGGGGAGCGTGTTCCGGTACAGCGTCGAAAAGAAATACGAACAGTGTCTGACCCGCTCTCCTTTAAAATAATAATTAATTAATGTTTGTGTTGCATTTCAAGATGAAGATAGAACAAACTTCTAGCCTTCGCCAGGACCCTAAATCGGTGCTATACCAGAACACCTTCCCCATTTCGGTCCTGGCGAAGGCTAGAAGTTTAAAGTCGTCCAATGTAATCGATGACCAGCCATTGCCATTGTTAAAAATTGTTTGCCCTAGGTGTCAGATCCTGTTAGATATGCAGTATATTGTATAATTTTACAGTTTGGTAAAATCATATTCTTTAGGTTTGTTGAAGAGGACAGAGTCCTCTGATAATAACTGATGATTATTTAAGATAACACACGTGTACCTTTAAAATTAACTACATTATAGGTTAATTCTTACGGCACTAGAAAAAATAAAATCGACGACTATTTTTGATAGGTATCGGTTTTCTCCTATTATAATTTATTATTCGTGACGTTCGCTATCGATAGTTCATCTTTATGTGCCGCCCTCCCTCATAGGACCGCCGACTACCGCTTCCAAATTTGTAGACGCGCCCTGGCTTATATCCGAAGCGTGATTTCACCCAACCACAAATTTCAATTCGTTACCTGGGTAACAGGGGACCGGATAGGATGATGTGATGTTGGGCTTGGAGGATTGGAGGGGGGTTAGACGGATATGGGACGTAAATATAAAAGGCAAGGTAGTGGTTATAAAATGGCGGAACGATGGTACCGTGGAGATGGGAGAGATGGAAGGGGTAGAGGGAGGTTTCCACTTACCAAAGTGAGTTTCAGCCTGATCCTCGTGATGCATATTATTTGACACCTTCGTCTTGAGAAACGTTTGCACATCGTGTCGGGCCAGTGGCGACTGTGTGGGCGACGGCGTCGCAGAGAGGGATCCGCCGCACTGCTGGTGGCTGTTGTCACGGTGGTGCAGGTGGACGGGGCTACCGCCGGTGGTGGTGGTTGTGGTATCTGCAGGTGGCCGCCGACGAGACCAGCGGGCGTTGCCGGGCCGCACGACGGCCGCATGCTCGGAGCCGACACTAGCCACGTTGGCCGAGCAGCACTCGCCGCCCGAGTGGCGACGTTGAGGTTGGTGGTGGTGGTTGTGATTAGAGGTGGAGGCTGCTGCAGCGCCGGTGGTGTCGTCGGCGGCGGAGGTCGTCGGTTGCGGGAGCACCGGGGCTCGTCGGCGGGGCTGCGGCGGCTGGCGATCGGCGTCGCCCGCCGCGTGGATGGTGTCCAGCTGGTGCCAGCAGACGAGCAGGGGCCGCGAGGCATTGCGGACGGCCCAGCGTCCGACGCCAACGCCGCCGTTGCCCGGCAATGCGCCGCTAACGCCGTCGCCGAATCCAGTCGCCAGACGGAAAGGTGGGCAGGGACGTCAGCGCGACTACCGCTACTACGGCCGCGGCTGGAGGCGGACGCGCGGAGAAGGAGGGGGAGAACGGATGGTGCTGCTGCCGGATGGGCGGCCGGTGTCTGGAAGTGGCGGTCGTTCGACGGCGGCGGCGACGGTCGGAGTGGTGTGACGCGTAGGAGGTGTAGATGAAGGCTGGCGGCGGCACTGGAGGATCGCTGGGTAGCATCTCCTGAGGAATTTTCGGTTGGTGGGGGGTGGGCTGGAGAAGAGGCTGGCTCTCTCGGTCGTAGGAACGAGCCGTGTTTTTTTTACTCACTTCACTTTTATTTATTTTTTTATCACCCCCACACCAGCTGAGTTAATGAGCCGTCGTGTTACAACAGTTTCAAGACGATATTAGTTAACACACCTCAGTATCCGTTTTAAGATTGTCGTTCGAATCTTTTTTTTTAATAATCCATTAGCTTAATACCCAACTGGAGATGGTATTGTTGTAGTATCAAGACGATTTTGTCTTATAAAGTTTCTGCCCACCGATTTTTTCAACGGTGGAATAACAATTGTATATATGAATTTCGTATGACAGGTTTTTGTTTTTGGCACAAAACGATGCAGGAGAAGAAATGTTTAGAAAAAAAATGTGCTGATTAGTGGTGGCAGTGGTTTTTTGTGTGTGCGTAAGGGGGTAGTGATAGGGGGGGAGCACTCGGCGCGCGCGTTCACCTTTTCACACGCACCCACTAGAGCGGCCGAAGCCGTTTTCTTCGCCACATTTTGGAAGTCGGAACGCGGATTTTCACAGCGAGGAGATAATGAGTCGTATCAGGTGGCGAGTGAAGAGCCACGAGTTTCGATGATGCGCGGTGGTGGACAGCGGGAGAACGAGAGTCTTATGAGACAGAGAGCTTCCGATTTTTCATCCACACCGTCGTGCTCACACTTACGGAAACCACCTCGTTTCTTCTTCTTCTTTCACCGCCACAGTATATATCGGTCGTCTTTTTTTGTCGTTGGGCCTGTCGGCGGTTGGCTTCCCGTTTCTCCGTCTCTGATGATGGTGGTGGTGGTGGCGAGGTGTTTTCTCTCCGGCGTTGGCGTGCGCGCTTTTCGGGCTCGGCTCTGACTCTGCTCGCTGTTCTCCGCGTTGTGACGGTGGATGCCGCATCTGCGGCACGCGCACGTCGGTGGAGGTGGCGGCGGCGGCGGGGTAGAGACGACGTGGTCGCGCGCGCGTCGCTCCTTCGCTCGCGCTCTCTCTATCCAGCACGTTCTCTCTCTCTCGCGCGCTCTTGATCCGAAAGAGAAAAAAGGTGGATGGGGTGGGTGTGGTGGTGGTGATGGTAGAGTCTTGGGTTGTAGGGATGGTGGTGGGGTAGGGTGGATGGCGCTCTCAGACTGTTTGTGCTGCGCGTGCTCCTCCCGTGTGCCCCGTACGCGCGCGGGCCACAGCTGACGAGCGAACGCGTGCGCGCGTCTCTCGGGTTTGCTGCCGCGACGCGGTGCGGCGCCGCGCGCGCTTACGTCAGAGCAGTTTGTGGGTACCAAACGCGCCCCTCACCCCTCCTCCTCCCTGTTCGAATCGAGACTGTGCGTTGGTGGATTCGGCTGGGGGTGGCCCACCACCGAAAATGTGAAAATTTCGGACGTTTTACGTATAGTCTCCCAATCTAATAAATGCGGTCTGACTTGCCTATGGAATAGGAGGAGTATTGAATCGCTTGTAGTGATATCCAATGTCGTGATAGGAAACAAAAAATAATAATGTGGCATTTTATTTTAGTGAGTAATCTGTAGCTGTATTGTAATTGTAATAGATAATAGTGAAGTCTTGTCTGCTTTATAAAACAACAATTTTTTTCCCAAATCAGACTTGAAAAGAACTAGATTAGGGTGTCTTAAGCTGATGTTGTGATTAGCACTGCAGTGATTTAAAAAAAAAATATATATACATGGTTATTCTAGGTGTTCTGTTATGACGAACTTATTATAATTGCCCTGATAATATCAGAAAAAGTTTTAAACTGAATTTGAATACCGAGTATTAGCCAGTATAGCCTAACAGCTCCACGAGTATGTTGAACCAGTGATCGTTCGTCGGTGCGACATACATGTTTGTATACAACATATACAAACACGGCAGTGCTGATCACTACAGGATTTATACCCCTTGTGTCGCCATGGCAATATGTGAGGGGCAGAGAAAAGAAGGAAATATTAAGGTGAAATTAGTTTTTTTTATTTCTAAGAATTCTAATTTTTTTGTTTGTTCAGAAAATGGGATCCAATCACTGATGAAAGAGTTTAAATATCGATGTTGTCGATGTTTCGATTTCAAGTGTACGCAGCTCCACATCCACCTCCACTCCACATCCACATCCACTCTCGCTAATAAAAAAACAAACATCATTGACGGCAGCTTACATAAACAGCAATTGGTCCCTAAGGTAAGTTACTAAAACATGTTTAATGTTTTTTTGTGTGAATCGTCCATCCGCCACAAAATTGAAGTTGAACCGCGGACAAGTTCGTAAAAAAACAATTACCAAGTTCGTAAAAAACGCGTAACTACCGCGAGACACATGTACAATATCTGTATTCTGCAGGAGGCAAATTGGTCGAAAACGAGTTCCGCATTGCCCGGCCGATTTCTCGCGTGTTGTTTCGACTCGGTTGCCGACTGGTCCCACGAGGCTAAATGCAGTAAAAGGGAAATTAAAAGGGAAATCACGTGTTCGAGTTGGTCACGGTGGGCCGACGCAGTTTTCCGTGTTTCGGCGGGTGGCGACATCCTCGTCGTCGGCGTGCGTGCGTACGGCCCCGCGCGCGCGTACCACTGAGCATGCGCGTGGGTTGCAGCTTTCGGGAGTGACGTGCCGCGTGGCTCTCCAGTGCTGACGTGTCGCTGTTGCCGAGCCGGGGGTTCGATTATATATATATTTCTGGTAGACTGTGCGCAGGCGCACGTGATGCTGCCTGCCTGCCTGCCGCTCTGGCGTTCGCAGCCGTTTCCGTAGACATGTATTTTTCGCATTCGATTTAGGTCGCGTAGCAGCCGCGCCGGAGCGCTGGCGGAGGTGATGCTGCATCGATTGTTTTGTGCGGTGTCCGCATCCCTCATGGTGGCAGCCTCCGCTGCGGGTTGTAGCCCACCTTCCCCCTAACACACATCACTGCCGCCAGTGCTGTCGAATTCGAATCGAACAAATTTCAAGTTTATTTCGATTTAATGCGTACTTTTGAAGCACTCTTTCTTATTATAATCTGATTATCTCTAATTTTCTACCATTTGGTATGTTTAAGAAAATCAGTAAACCATTTTATTTTTTCGTAAATAAAGTTTTGGTTTATTAATTCTCGTACTTTCTTCGTAATTTCGTACGTACCGATGGCTCAGTGGGTATGGCGACATCCTACGAAGCCGACGGTCCCTGGTTCGATTCCCGGCGCAGGCTTTCGTTTATTCGTTAGTCTGGGGTATTGCAGCGCTTTACAGCTGCCATCCGTCTTCTCTTTCCTTCACTGCCTCACACATATCTCCACAGAGATACGAACGTGCAGTAATCTTGTAGTGCAATAGGCGCTACAGTGATTAAAAAAAATAATAATAATAATATTCTCAACAGACGATTTCGTACTTCTTGTGTTGTTATGATGGGCAAATTTTCACCAGAATCCTGGATTGAATAAACCAGAGCCCGAGCCGGGGATCGAATCTGAGGACCGAGATTTCTTTAAAGAGTAACAGATTAACTATTTGTTACGTTTACTGTAAATAAAATAAAAGAAAATAATTGGAGTAACAATTCAAAAATATTGTTACTCTAAACGAAAAATGAATATCATCAAAATATAATTTTATAGTTTGCTGAATTAAAAAGAAATAGTTATCTTAAATAATTAAACAAAAAGGTTAATCTTTGAAGAGATAGCAATTTACATATTTCATGTGTTTCACATATTACCAACATGTGTTTGAAACATATTTCAAATATTTCATGTTTCATGTGTATATTTCACAGCCTGTTAGGTATTCTAGACATAAATGTATCGTGAACTACATTGTCACATTGCCACGCTTAATGTGATCTGAATGTGCTTTTGTATTTTCCAGTTTGGCCTTACATCCCAGCAGGGAATTATGCGCTACCGGGCAAAAGGAAGGCAAGGGTCGTCACAGCCGAGTAAGTGTTTCACAACTGATTGCCCTGTCTGGTATTGCCAATTAAACCTGTACGCTCATCTTGCGAATCACGTTCTTATATGTGTATTTGGAATTGACAGGCCCAAATCCACATCTGGGACATCGACACGCTGACCACGCAGAACGTCATCGGTATCAACGAAGTGGAGAACGGCATCATCTCCGTCTCTTTCTCGGCAAGGGTACAATTGGTTTTCCCGATCCCCACACTCAAATTTCATTCCTCGACATCGCCAGTACTTAATCACCAATAGGGGGGGGGGGAATTGTCATTACCGCCATCTTGGATTTTTTAACCAATCAGTAGCCAATATTATGGTATGACTTTGTTGGCTCCTGGTTGGCTAATTTTTCCTGTGAACTAACGAAAAGTTTTTTTTTGTTACTTTCATCCATCCTTACTAATGCCCTAACTTCCTACAAACGAAATTGTTCGTGAAAAATCTAATTTATATGACCAATACGTCATAGAACATCTGAGTTAAAATTGGTGTTCTGGTGTAACTTTTCTGTGGCCTCACATCACAACTTTCATCCATTTCCACGTTTCATCCCTGTCTGCCTGGAAACGAAATTGGCCATCAAAAATCAAATTTGTCTGACCAGAAAGTCACAGTAAATCTGGGTTAATATTTGGATTACCCGTAGTTTTCCAAACAATTGTGTTCCAGAGAACACTGTCTCCTGTTCACGGTACACTGTCAAACCCCCACAGTCACTATAAAGAATGACATTTGTGCCCTTGTCCACATCGCGTGTGGTCTTTCATTCAGATGCGCTACGCGATAAAGGCCTTCTCTTTTATGGCGGTAATTACTCAGGGCAGCTGTATAGGACCGCAATCAGGATAATAAATGGACGAATCGATTCTAAAGCTATGCATTGTCAAATTTCGAGAAATGTGGGTCATGCCTTTTGTGTGCTTGCCCACAGCGTGAACTGACGTAAACAGCGGCCAGTGTATCAATATAATTTCCGAACTCAATCATCCATCATGTAACCGTTTAGTTCAACCAATTGGACAGTTTCTAATTTGTTACTTTTTTAGAGATTCTTTTTATACATTTTTTAATAGAGCTTTTCAATTTTTGGACTTTTGACTTCAAACATTTTTTTAGTGGAGAAATTCCCTATCACTAAGAGATTCTGTACTCATCTAGGAGATTTTATTAGACTAGGATACTCTTAAAACGAAAAAAATACGAAAATTCTAGAAACATGAGTACAAGTTTAATTTAACGGGAAGGCATAATTGCTAACCGGTGCTTAGGCAGTCCCACGTTCGATCCCCGGTGCTTATTCTATGCCGTGGTGCAACGATGTGCTTCGAAATAAAATAAAAAATATAAATAGGGTGACATTATAAGTGTTTGATGCTTAAAAAATGTTTTCAAATCTCAAACTATGTTCTATGATTCACTCAGAAAGCGCCATATTTAACCAGATTCTCGCAACACCCATTCACTCCTTACCTTATACCTACAAACACGATCGCCCCCTCGCGGTGTAATTTATAACTTCAAGTGTGTACTGGGGAGCTGTTATGTGTCGATCGCACGAAATAAACTCGATGGCGTAGCGTAATTTTATTTCACGTAATCACGGCATCACAATAGGCAAGTCTTTCGGCTCTCTCCCCATAGGGTCATTGTGGCACTCCCACACGGCATTGTTTGAGAGTCTGTCCGGGGAGCTTGCGATCCCTTTGACAACCTGTATCCAGGTCTCTGATCCCGGTTCCATTGTTTGAGCCCGGCCTCGGCACACACACTACTAGTTCGATCGAATCCATTGTACTGGATTGGTCGCAATCATGGCATTTGCATAGAAATGCAATTATTACATTACAAGGGATGATAAAAGAAGAACAAATGAGGGATTCAGCCTTAACTCAGATCGATTAGAAATGTTTAGATGTTTGAATGTTAGAATGTTAGAATGTTATAATTAGAAGTTAGAATGTAGATAATGTTTCGTTTTATCAAGGGGGGTCTACCATTGCATTCAAAATTATCTAACCTATTTGTACTGCACATGTTATTTAATTAATTTAATATATTAATGGTATTTTAATTTTAACATTATCTGAATCTTAAAACACAGAAACGTTATACTTAATAACACTGTACGCCAAAATAACCTATTCTTCAAATTAATAATTTATTCTTATGTAAATTAGACCTTGGAGACATATTTTGATCAGAGACCTTGGAGTCATTGGATTAATCTTCATGATGTGTTTCAATTTTTTATTTCAAGGAACATAAGTATTTATTGTTGTTAATTTATTTTGGGGCGCGCTTAGAATTTGGGTCAGCACCTGCTCATCTTGGACGATAGCTCCGAACACATGCTTTCTGTTTGGAATTGGAAAGCTAAACGGCTAATTGGGAAGGCTCCGGTAAGTGATGAGGAAAGTATTAAAACAATTTGAGATTCATCACAATTTGAAATTGTTATTACAAAAATCGATTAAATGATAATTTACTTGTTTAAACGTCGTGAGCAGATTTTGCGTCAAAAGGTGCTCGGTGGTCGTTTCGTACCCAAAGACGACATGCAAATCGTGACATTTGGGGAGTCTCATTTGACTGTGTGGAAACGTCAGAAGGATGGAGGATTTGATCGGGACGATTTGTTGGTAAGTACATGAGACCAAAAATTTACATTGCATTTGAGTGTTTGTCTTTTGACACCGTCTTAAAGATAAAAAAAACGATAAAATCCAGGACAAGACTGGAGGATAACGAACGACTTGAGTTAGCGAGACTCACAGCACAAATCAGAACACAAAACTGAACAGACCCTTGCAAAATACCACATCATATCGTTCTGTAAATGAAATAAACCTCTTCTCTTACATGGCTCGATAATTAAAATTTATAATAAACATTCGCTCTCCAAACGCATTTTCATTATTGCAGATATTATCAGTGGAAGCTTTGTGTACAACTCGCGTTTACATTAAGATTCCCCCCAGTTTGGTGGCTTAACCCAGAAACACGTTTTTAATCAGCCAGCGTGATGCTAGGAGAGATATAGGAAGTTAATCGATGCTTTTGTGTATCGGTGTGTACAGGATGACGACGCCAAAACAGTAACCTGTATCGAATTCGACGAGGAAGGTGACCAATACCTGATTTCCGGTGACACGGACGGAAACATCAATCTGTGGTCTGACAGAACCGGCGCCTATGTATCAGTGCGCGTCATTCAAGCGCACATGGTAAGCTCGAAATTGCACTGGATTAGGTGCTCATGCCGCTTGACAAAGCATGCAGCTCCCATAGCTACAAAGTTCATATAAATGCTCTTGCACTGCCTATAGTACGATTGAATTGCAATTTCAATCTTATTTCAAGCAACGGTGTCAAGTAGTGCAAGTGATCTTGAGAATCAGGCTCAAGTAACGCATTTGCTAAATATAATACGCAATTGAAATTCAACCGATTGCTTGAAACAAATTATAAATCAGTGAAATAAAGTCAGATAGTAAGACACTTTTAATCCTTCGGTTACAGAAGATAAAAGTGTTTTATAATTTATTTAATGCAATCGGTTGAATTATTTATACATTACCGTACTATCATCATAAATGGAGTTGACAAACTGTTTTACTGATTTTATTTCCACATTTATTTATTTTTTCAGGGTTTCTTTTTTATTGCATCATCTTCCAAAAAAGTGTGTTACTATCAAACTGTATTCTATTGGTTTTCACAATTAGTTAAATATTTATTTGTATTTTCTTCCGTTTTCCAGCGAGCTGTCTCAGCCATGCTTATGCTTCCCGACGGGACCCTGCTGTCCAGTGGTGGCAACGAAAAAGATCGCTACATTAAAGCGTGGGATTCGGCACACAACTATCGAGCCATCACATTTGCCAGGGTACAGGTACACAAATATCGTGATTACACGTGAGCCAATAGCTATCACGTGCAATCACAATATTTCAATAATAAATCGAGTTTGACTTTACCTAGCATTTGGCTAACACAATTTTGGGTGCACCCTTAACGCTTTGGTATTTTTGAATTTTTGTTTTGCTGTCTAGCTGCCAGAATCGGCTGGCGGGGTTCGATCCCTTTGTCCCTCTAAATTGGACTCTCCCGATTTGGGCATTTTCGCGGGAACATCAAAGAATATGGTGCTGGAGGGTTCTATCCACCGGAGATTTAAAATAGTGGTGCAGGTAAGCTCATCGGCTTATTTTTTTAAAGATCACCAAGATACTTCCAATTTTGGGATTTAGAAAATTAAAATTATTGGAAATAACGGTACTAATTTGTTTGGTCATGATGTTCGTTGGTATGTGGAATTATCATTAATTTTAAAATATTAAAATCAAAAGTACGTGCTCGTATTTTTAATACCTGCTTGAAATTACTTCCCGCTAACAGTTGCTCAAGCTAATAGTTGACTGCAAAATAGGGAATTCAATTGTATCAGTTTACAAGGACTATTTTCCTACTTTTCCATATAGGGTCACTACAAACAGTTGACCGCCTTGGCAGTTGACCCCGATGAACCCGCCTTTGTGACCGCCGGCTACGATCGGTCAATCTCCCGTTGGGCCATGCACAAGTTGGTCTGGAAAGTTCAGGTTCAGGTAAACGTCATTCCCAGCAAAATCACGCAATCCTGCGTTTATTTAGTCGATAATTAAAATACAGTTCAGAAAGTGATGTTCCTGTTTTTTTGTAATTGTGTATTATTAGAGTGAATGTACCAGTCTAGCTATTCATCCAATGGGCGAGGTGGTGGCAGTTGGCACCACTGACGGGCATTTCATCGTGCTGACGTTGCATCGTGGAATGCACGTGGGAACATTGCCGGCCAGCAAGCAAGTCATTACCAGCCTCGCTTACAGTCCAGGTCAGTGTCGCCAGATACAAATTGCTGAGAAAATTACATGTTAAGTGTTGGTACACATGTAAAAAAATATTTTTCAATCTCTACATATTTAATCTCTCTCAATCTCTACATAGACGGAACCGCATTAGCTGTGGCCTTAGAAGAAGGAAGCATCACTATGTACACTGTGTCTGGACGAGGCTATGCTTACAGAAGATTAAGAGTTTTAAAAGTGAGTGACAATACATGTAAAACTACAACAAAAATCAAACATCGATGGACTGCGAGGACATAAAAAATCGAATAAATCAAACAACCATCCCTGTTTTTCTAATCGAGTTAATCAAGCTGAAATTGCAATTTCAATTGCTGTATTCGACCATGGTAGTTTAAGAGGTACGAATTTTCCAGGGTTTCGATCCTCTAATCCACATGGACTGGTCCCGAGACGGAAAAGCAATCCAGAGTGTCACCAACGAGCACAACAGCGTCTTGTGTGAGTGTCGTTACAGTCATTTCATTATTTGTATTTTGTAATTAGTGCCAATTCAGTGCACATGAATACGAAAATGCTCGCATATTTTACAGGGGATTTGGTGACCATGGAACAGGAAAAGATTCCATCTACAATGCGCGATGTCAAATGGCATTCCATCACCTGCACAATGGCCTACACCGTTAATGGTAAAATAATGTGAATGCTTATCAAGAGAAATAGAAAAATAATAATTTCGTCTCTTAAACAAAATTAATAAATCCCTTATATAAAATATTGTATTACACTGTATTTTTTTTTTTTTTTTTTTAAATCACCGTAGCGCCTAGTGCACTACAGGAATACTGCACCCTCGTGTCTCTTTGGAGATATCTAATATTAAAACTCAATTATAAATCCATAGTCGAGCCGCTGCTTTCAAAACTGTTTCAAATAATATATTGATACATTTATACTACAGGAAGTTTATTTCAAAATGTACGAGTAATTGTGCTTCGTGGAGGCACAAGTTGATGTTGTATCAGTTACATAAATAATTAGTCTAGTTTTATGTTAATAAGCCTCACAAATTTTCTTTCTCATCTCCCAGAAAACTAGTATGGATGCTTTTGGTTTCGTTCAGACAAAAAAATGCAACTTGAACTTATTTTGTTGATTCAGGCATTTGGAACAACGTGAACCAGATGAACGATTCAATGAACACGACCTGTTGCTGTTCGGCCTCGGAAAAGATTCTGGCAGTGGGTGATGACGAGGGTTATGTTCGCCTCTATCGCTACCCCTGCATCACACCCAGGGTAAGTGTCCTCCTGCCCTTCAAATGAAAAGAGCGTAGCTGCCAAGCTTTAAAGTCCGCATGAATTAAAGAAAACCATTACCGCGAGCCTTCCTGAATTTCTCGGTTGAGATTACCCGTGTCTGTACGTTGTCAGGTACCCGTTAAAGATACATAGATGTATGAAACGTAAACTAGGAAATTAGCCTGGTCGTCGCCAAGGGGCTTTCAAAGGAAAAATGTTCGTTTATCCCCATATTTTTTTTGTAATTCCTTAAGCCCTACCATGTATGTGTTGTGTCCTTCGCATCACCACCGGACCCTGCCCCTCGATTCCCTGACACCTGGTTACTCGAGGGAGCAGGAGCCTCTTGAGTTTTCTTGGCAGAATACAGAGGTGGTTTGCTATTGTTTCCCCCAGTTCCCCTCAGGCATTCAGCATAAATACCTGCGGAGAAAGACGTAGTTCTACGTTTAAAAAAACTAATATTTCTATTCCATTTTCCTTTCACTCAGGCCGACTTCCACGAGATAAAAGCGCAAAGTTCGAAGCTGTCCAGCGTTCGTTTTCTCTACGACGACAGTTTCCTGATCACTGCCGGCGGAGAAGATGCCGTTCTCATGCAATGGATCATCGTCAACGCCAAGTGAAAATTTCTCAACTGTCTAACCGGAACTTATCAAACCGCCCTCACCGAGATGACGGCGGCCCGCATCAGTGCCTCTATCGCCTCAGAAAAGAAAGGAAGAAAGCGGGGATCATCCCAGAAGATGCCTGAATCACACTCCAATTGTATTATGTGCCTAAGAAACCAAAGACAATAATGCCAGAAAATGGCGCCGTGCGGTAAAAATGTATCTCCTCTCTAAAGGAGAAGACCAGAAGACCTTCAGACAACATGGTTGTTGCTCCTGGGCTTCTAGGAATACTTAAGATTTGGGCGAAAGTGGACCAGCGATAGGTGTTCAAAATGTTTGTTAATTGTAAGCCGCGAAAAAATTTATATGATCTGTTAAGAAATGCAAAATGGAATCACTTAAAACAGTTATTCGAATTGTACGGTTCATCGTGTAGCTTAGACACAAAGGAGAACAACTTGTGGCACGATGATCCCAGGTTCGATTCCAGGCCGTATGCTATCTCGTTTATTCGTCCCCGGGGTAAGGCTGAGCTCCGAGTGTAGTGACAAAGAAAAGCCCAAGTTACGGATTAATCGCTTCATTTGAGAAGAAAATTGTCCCTTGCTGGTGAATGTGGTTTCAGCATCTAATGTATTTGAAAAGCAACAAATTTTACTAATAACCAATGTTAGTTAATGTTTTGCCATTCTTAGATAAGCTCGTATTAAATACACAATTCCAATGCCGTCCATTTTCAATTTTTGACACCGTTTATATATTAAAATGATAGTTAGGCGATATCAAAGTATTAAGTCTTCTTGTAAAATGTGAACGTATTTAGATGTTAGACGAGAAAAACTTTGTCCTAAGCAATAATCATATACGGTAACTTATTTTCCCCCAAGTGTCCACTGAAACATATTTGTTTACTGCCTTTCAAAGGTGTAACTATAAGATGCTCTGTAACTGCCAAATATATTTTTTGTTTCTCTTGAATATAATTGGCTATCCATCAATAATGCAGTGCATCTTTTGTTGTGCACTTTCAAATAGTCTTTAAAAGCTACTTGTATGCAGTGAGTTAGTCTGATATACACGTACATGTTCCATTAGTGATTACGCTTAATAGTTAACGTATGCAGTTGTTGATTAAGTAGTTATATTCCTTTATATATTTATACCTGAGTGCTTTATAATGCACGAAAAAGTTCATGTATTGTTGTGGGGAGAATATAGATGCCTATTACGCAGTGTTGGTTTTTTTTGAACTAAGGTTTAATTGTGTCTGTCTTTAAAATTGTTTGTTTGCAGATAGTTATGTTATTTATGCTGACTGTTGGAAAGTAGTGTAAGAAAAGATTGAAATAGGATGATTGAATGCGATGCTACAATTGGTATTTAAGCACTAAATTTCTGTGAGTACAGTATTGAAGATCGCAGGTAGATAGATTTCAGATTTGCGATTGAGATTTGCCTTTCCGGGGTGCTTAGCCGCGGCTTTGGAACGCTGGAATACGGTACTTTCGATTTGATTAATGCTCTCCTTTCATATCAAAAGTGTTGCTGCAAAAAATTGTATATGTGTATCCGTCCATCTTCTCGTATTTGGCAAAAGAATACGAACGTTTAGGAGGAATTGTTATTTTGACGAGGAAGAAAATATACTCAGGACGATTTCAGATTAACACCAACAATTTACAACCTCAAATATACTCGAGAGAACATTGGGTTAAGAAAAGTTTCGGAGAAAGCCTACTCACCACTATTTTATAATAATAAATTGAGATTTAAGATATATAAATAAAATAATCGTTCATTTACTAGGGGCTAAGACTACCAAAATAATTAAATGTGTCCAATTTCGTAGTTGAAAATGAAACCTGGTTTTCTAATTTAGGGACGTTTCCGAGTTTGGTATTAATAAGACTCTAAAAACAAAATAATTAGAAATGTATTCGTAGTATTTAATCATGAATCTAATGATTAATACTTTTATTCAAACAAAAACAAAACAAAATCGTCGAAAAACAGGCAATCGTGTCACTCTTGTAAATGAAAATAAATATTTGTTATAATTATATAGGAATATAAATTTGAACAACTATTTGCCGAAGTACAAATAAATATATTATTCATTAATCCAGAATCACAATAGATTTTTTTTTATGTACTTGAAAATAGACAGCCAAGTTAACGAGAAACGAACGTTCAACGGTTTTGAACTTGCCTCCAACCAGCTGGTGGTTTCATAATCTATCGATAGATGGCGCCATTGCCACAATAATTTGACGCATAGACTTGGGCGTTAAACAGATCAATGGAGATGCCGCCTCCGTAATAGCCACCCACCCACACACATGTAACGGCAAATGACTCGATTGTAGTGCATGGTGATTTTGAATGTTCTCCGAACTTGAACATGATAAAACATTATTAACCAAAAACAATCGCAAAGAAACAAATTTAACCGATTACTTTTTTTAATTAGTTGAAATTATTTCAAGTTATATTCACAAAATGAAATAGTAAAATTGATTGGTGAATAATTTTAGAAAAATTGTTATCAACGTAAAAGCAAAGATAAACGAATGAGTTCGTTTTTTTATAATTATTTTATTTTATTTTAATTATCCACATATCAAATGTATATCGTCAGTTTTAGTATTTTTAACACAAATGGGAAATTGATTAATTTAAAAAAAAACACTGTTTGAACTTGCTATTAACCAAAAATGGTTCAAAAGCTTGGCGAAATCAAGGGTAGAGTTCAAACGTTTCAAAAATTAAAAAAAAAATCTACCATTAACCTTTTAGTTCTTGCGAGGAAAAATAAAACTTTTCGCCCCCACACCATTTTCCACACGAGGAAGTTTTCACCCATCCTACATTTCTTCCGTTACTACCACCACCCCCTCTTTATTGTTCACTTCTAATCATAGGTTTCGTATTGCCGCGTGCGGAATCTCCTTCCAGGCAGGTGTGTAGCAAGCGCCCTCTGTCTGTAGTGTGGCGCACCTTATTTAGGTAGGCGTTGGTATACAGGGGTTGGACAAAATAATGGAAACAGGTCGGTTTGGTGCACCATGAATTTGTTAGTCTGGCATTTCGTGCCCACAAAATCAGGAAAATTGATTTTATTATGATCGAATTTTGAAAAAAAAATTGTCGACAGCGATATGATCTATGTGATTAACAAAAAATGGGGTTTTCTGATCACGACGCATGAGCCAAGAAGAGTTCAAATCCATGGTGCCGTTTCCATTATTTTGTCCAACCCCTGTAGGTGGACCATCCCAAGTCCCCTGGGGTGGTAATGCAGTGGGGGCGGGAGTGAGACTGTCAATCTTAAAATAGCCCAGACATTAGACATACCTATTTGGAGATATATTGATCATGAATGGCAGCAGCGATTCTCAAACAATACCTCGATAAAGTTTCTAATTTTTTGTTCTTAATTGTTTCGAATTGACCTAACAACGTTTTCGTCTCAAAGCAGGTAATTTAACTCATTTTGTACCTAGCCTAGGATTTCGACCTAAGTAGGGATCTTTTACGGGTACCAGCCATGGCATAGCACAGCACGCATCCCACGGCTTCACATTCACCTCAAAGGAAGGTGGTTTAAGGAATTTTTTCTAGTCCGATAAAGTAATTTTTCTAGTTCTGGAACATCAGACTTGGGTTCAAAATGTCGACAGCGATTGTCTCCCACAGGTAATGTCCATATGAAATGTTTTCAGAATAATTTCAGCTAGCATTCACAGTTCGTATTTTCCAACGTGGATTACAAAATTTCGAATCCGAATTTTCTGGTTTGGATCACAAATTTGAATTTTTTTTCCCCCTCGACAGGTTTTCTAAATGGGGTTCCTACAGTAAGAGAAACCCTAATTTACACTATCGATCATTTGACATTCGGCTTCATAAAAATGTCATTTTGTTTGCATCCATCACACCGATTCACACGCATCACGGTAAAAAAAAAATAGATACGCACACTAGAGAAAAGCAAAAATGACGTTTAACATGTAGCCGAACTTTCAAATATTCGATGATGTAAACCTGCCCGATCATCATAGGTTAAACCCCGATCACAGCCCTAGCAACAGCTGTCAAAATTCCGAACATATTTTCAATTTCTAATATACTTGAATTCAATCTGTTCATTAACGGTGACTTTACGAAACAAAACCAATATTTAAATAATAATAAAAAACCTGTACAACATGAAAATAAAATCATGTTAAAACTGTCACTTCTTGTTCCAAGTTTTATAAGTCCACAGTTTGATTTCTGGCTCCAAGCAGTTTAGAATTTAAAATTTTATAGGACTTCTACTCGAGTATGTCGTAGTATATGTTTAGTGTTGAGGATACTGTCCAAGGAGCAACATTTTGTGAACGTTTCACCACTCGTCATCTTTTGAAAAATATTTTTTACTCGATTTGAGAAACGAAAAAAAAAACGGAAAAGAAACGGAAAAGTTCCAGGTTCCGCGAATTTATTCCACGAAAAGTAACTAACTAGGAACGCCCAGGATTCTTTTGAAAAGAAACTAGGAACGCCCAAGTTCCTTTTAATTTATGTAGGAACTGTAACGGGAACTGGTTATTTTTTCATTGGAGGAACGGGAACTGGAACGGGCTCATTTTCAAAAGGAACCACCCAACACTGGTAGAGTCAAACTTCATAAGGTGATATTTGATCTCCAAATGGCATAAATCGTACGCCCGCGCCCTAAACTAAGCACTATCGGTGTCTACCTACTACATATCTTTGCCAGAGTTGAGTGGCGCATGCAGTGGGGAGGGGGGTAGGGAGCAAGTGCGCTTCGCAGCCGCGTGCTGGCACGGCCCCGCGCGCGTCTGCTGGGCGTTCTCACAAATCGTGTTGGCGTCGTCCGGTGAACACCTACCATCGTCTCTCCTCTCTTTCTCTCTCACTCTCTCTCTGCCCTCCTCCCAATGAAGCCTTTAAAAAGCATTGGCTTCGAAGGAAGCGTTCACCAAACTCTATTCGCGCAAGGAACTCCGTCGTGGCTAGTTTTAAAACGGACGGCTTTTTGACAAAATGGAAGAGAAAAAAAGGACCGCAGTGTGGTGTGCTACCCGCGATCGTGATTTTTTTGGTTTGGCCAATCTGAGAAGATTTCGATTGCGTCGTACGAGGCTGGACAAGAATATATATCGACAATCTTAACGAGTTTTTCCGGTCCGTCTTCGCGGGTTGTGTTTCTTCGAGCATCTCTTTAAAAACTTTTTTTTAAATATTTTTTGCTAGTTTTTCACGTTAGGTTTTTTTGGTTTCCGAGTGCGGGTGCGTGTTTAAATTATATTTTTTGGGATGCTGGATCCGAACGAACTAATCAAACTGTGGTGGTCACTTAGCCCCCGCGCCCCCCAAAAGGAGGAACGAAGACATTGTGAAGATGACGCTGTGAAGTGGATTCGTGAGTTTGGGGGTTGATGGAGAGAGGAAAATGCGGGACCTTCGGTTTTTGGATTTTTCAACTCAGGTGATGCTGTTTCGAATTTGTTTTCTAAATCTCTCGATCTTAAAGTGTTTTTAGTATTTATCGCCATCTAATTTTTTTTAAATTATCAGTTTTACTCATCAAAATGTAATGTTGACTTAGGTTAAAATAACTTTTGCTGTATTTATGGGCAAATACTCATAGACATATCAACAACATAGTTGTACTGTGCTTAGAGCTGATAAGGCAATACGTTTACCATATCCCGCTTTGTGAAATTGACCTGTGTTTGGGAAGGTTGCAGATCCACATAGTATTAAGTTTGGAGCTTTTCGCTAATTTTTCAAAAGGACATTATCATGGCACCTTTTCAAACATATTTGTTTAAATATAAAATGGACCGATGGTCTGCATTTGTCGATTACTCTCCAATAATATATCACTTTTGCTCAATTAATAGTATGATTGTGTTTCCCGCAAGAGTTTTATTGATAGATAACTCTGATTACAATTTTTGACGGCAAAATTTGAAATGGTTTTGTGTCTGTAATATTCTGTTTTGCGATATTGGCCTTTTTCGCAGGCTAAACGCATCTGGCTTTAGTAGCTACAATTTACTTGAATTATCACGTTTTATGCGCGTCGTCCGATGGGTGTGGTTTGTTTATCGTGGCGGTACCCAAACTGCGTCCCAAGGATTAACCGTCGATAGCGCAGCGCCTCTCAAACTATGCTCGCAGTGGCAGCCAGCTAAAATCACGAAATCAACTTCATTTATTAAACGCAGCTGAAAAAATGGAAATGAACAAAACCAATTAAAAATTGAAAACATTGTCTTTGATATTTCCTGCGAATTTTAAGCGATGCCCGTGAAGGCAATTTTGTTCGCTGTCCAAACTCTGATTGAACGAAAATTGTAAACGTCACATAATGATTTAATACAGAATCGATCACGTGGCTTTCTACTGTAACTTTGAACTGCATTCGTCTGTATGCAGGGCTGTTCGAAAATGGCATCCACGGATTTGCGGACCACGTACCAGTTAGGTAACCGTTGTCCTATGGTGAACAGAATCGCTGCATCGTATGCGGAGTCACGTGCGGTTAGGAAAATAAACAGCAAAATCATGACGTGTTTGGCCAGTTTCTTTTTTTTACTTTGCCCACCCTCCTCCGCCGTGCTTGGAAAGTTTAGCCGCATAGGTGGCGCTCATTCGCTTGCATTCCGTTGCTGCTATATGCGTCCATTGGGGAGGAATGGGGGGAGGTGGCGAGGAGGTTTACCGACGCCTAGTTTGGGTGCGGTGCCTCCTCGCTGCACTAGGCCTATCCGTCGCACCATCTGTTTCGTCAACGCTAGCCAAAACCTATTTGGCCCTGCCGAAAATGACATTTGTCTCACGGAAAATCATGTTTCACACGTAAAATACCAGCCGGCTACATTTTTTCCCAGGCCAGTGTAGTCGCGGGCCAATATTTGCTGGGTTATTTAAAACATGAGGTGCTATTGGGTGGATAACAGCTAGGGTGGAGGGGGAGGTGGAGAGGCGTGGGGTGAATGGGGCGGAGACAGATAAACTTTCAGCGATAACTGGCTCTCTACATAAGACGTCGCATCTCTAGGAACAAGTTCTTGAAGCCGCCCTGTTCCACGACCGACTCTTAATTTCAGGGAGGAGTAGCAAAGCGTCCGAAATTTGTATGCTTTGCTTGTTCGCTCGTTAGATAAGACTCGGAAATTTATATCCGTGTTTGTCATTTAGCGCATCCACGCATTTTAAGTGGTTTTTTCGCAAACTTGAGGTTGTTTTTTTTTGGAGAAGTCTTTCTAAACTTTTGCGGATCTAATAAACAACAGCAATGTTTTATTGTCCTTTTTGAAAATTATTTCAACAGACACATTTAAAAAAAAAAATTGGTAACTGGAAATATCTAGTAGTAACTGATGGTAGTTATTCATTAATGTTTTTCTACAATTTTTTTTCTTCTTTTAATCTAAGGGGGCGACTTGATAATTTGGCCTTGCCGAGGCCTCTGACCTAGGTGTACCTGACAACGTACAGTCACGGGTCCCACGGCTTTATTTCCATATCGGAGCAAGGCGTATGTATTTCTGAATTCGTAGCAAAAGGATGCAGTTACCACAATCGTATTAATTTCGTACGTTTGAAGATATGCAGAAATAATGTAAATAAATAATGTAAATGTAAATAATGTAAAATAAGAAATAACTAACAAGTGTAGTTATACGAAACAATACTGTAGGAAAAGGGGAAATACAGTTCAACAATCTTTGAGCGGCAGCCATTTTGTATTTTTAAGTGCGCTAAACGTAATGCACGCAATCTTAAAACTCTTTGCGAGGAGATCTATGCCAGAGAAGAAGCCACGTGTGTCCCGTCCACACAAAAAAGAGCGTAAAAGCGCCAAGGCATGCTAGCCGCCACCCGCCGCGATACTGTTGAATCCATGGCGTAGCCGCTCTCGAGGAGAAAACGGTTTCTCCGAAGTTCGAAAAACAGAAAAACTCCCCTTTTGTGTTTGTTCCCCGAGCATTTGGGTAGTTTCAGATGACAGAGAACATCTTTTATGTGCAGAGAGAGACAGACGCATAAAAAGCGAGAGAGAGAGAGAGAGAGAAAGAGAAAATTTGAGAAAACTCTAGTCCACACACGTACACGAGAGACACCGGGTGGTTGGTCGGGTTGGGGGTGGTGTGGGGTGAAGGATCGGGGCACCTAAACTGCTCCCCAGGGCACACAACCGGGGGAGGACTCGGGGTAGTATGAGGGGGAGGGGCATCCAACTGCAAAGTGGAAAATAAACTCTGAAAGTGAATAGACGTGGAGCTTTCCATTGGCGAGAGGATAAACCTGCAGTCTGCCTTTCTTGAGATTTTGTTCGGTTTCGGCCATCTTTTTTTCAAACTGGTCGTTTTATGAGGTGGGCGCGTTTGTCATTTTGACGAGTGATTGGGTTTCCTCGTCTCGTGAGTACAGCCACCAATATGGTGAATTTCTTGTGCGATATCATGCGCGATATCGTGTCAGCAAAAGCGAAAAGCTTCCCAACACTTCACAAAATCAAAATAAACATTTTGTGACAATGCAGTGCCGAAGTTAGTCTGTCTTCCATTTGGCACAGCACCGGAAATTGTTTTCTTTTTCATATTTATTTTTGTCATTTACAACACTATAACTAAAGTTTGTTAATTCTATAAGAATAGCAAATTTTCAATTTTATTAGTGGTTGATATATCTTTACAGGTAATGTTGAGTTTCTAGCAGATTTTTCTCCCCAACTTTAAATTTATCATCTACCACCATCAAAGAGCCAGCAAAAAGCGTGTTTTGGCCTCAAAAATAAAAATATACAGATGGACTACTACTGTGGTAGACTTGGCTATTTTGCAGTGCAAATTTTCAAGTCTGAACGCCTATTTAACGGTTCTTGCTTATGGACACACAAGAAAATTGATTCGGCTGTTCTTTGAAAGAGAGGGGCTCTGACGAATCTCTTCTTTTGAAGAGCTGGAGCAAAACGCCATTGAGAAATCATTGAGGCTCTGCGGCCTACCGTGTCGCAATTGATCACGGTCGAACGCCTTTCTTTAATTCTTTACCTTTCCCATTATTCTCGCCGTTCTTTTGTGGCTTTTCTTTTTTGATCCGACGCTCGGCCCAAAACGGCTATACCATCAGCACGTCGTTAGAATAAGTGACGAGTCAATTTGGCGCAAAAAAAAAAATAGATTCTCCTGAAGCCAGGCTCACCTTAATCCTAAACGTGTGTGTTTTGAATGAGCTCTCGCCATGGTAGATCCGTAGCTAATTATATTTGTTGGTGCTGCTTCTATTTGAACACCAGTTCTTTCTATGGCTCTGCATGAACGTTAATGACTCGTTCATTCAATGACAAGACAAAGTCATAATCTTGACATGATATTATCATTTTTTTTATTTTACATGATTAAGAAAAACAAAAGTACTAATGGTTTGAATAATAAACTGCAATGATTGAAGGCGTTTTGATCGCTTGTTTTATTTTTACAAAGCAAAGTCACAATCTTGATTTGAGATTATATATTTATTTTTTCTAAATATTAAATTATTAAGAAAAACAAAAATACTAATGGTTTGAACAAGGAGCTGCATTGTTCGAAGGCGTCTTGATCGCGAGTTTTATTTTTGATTCTCTATTACCTTCGCGGATAATTAATTGCGATTAAGAATTCAAGTAAATGCTCTCAAAGGACATGATGCCAGTGCCGGTGTTTAGCCACAAGCTCAACGCAACCGTCATTTTATCAGAAAGCGCGGCGCGTTCATGCATTCAGAGCGAAAACTCACTCGTCGGTTCGAGTCTGTGTCAACATGCCCGGAGAGTCTTTCGCCCCAATGGTCACGTGACGACTCCCCCCACTCCCCGGCTGCCCCCGCGTTTTGACCTCGCTTGTACTCGTCGAAGGACACACAGTTTGCCACGTTGAATTGGCTCGGCCACAAGTCTAGGTACCGTTGGAACGTCCCCCACCCCACCCCGTGAGCGCGCCATCAAGATTCAAGATGGCCGCCGACTTCTGTTTCTCTAGTTCGTTCTTTTTCTCTCGCTCTCTTCTCTCTCTCTCTCTCTCACACACACACAACCCCTCTCTATTCTGGCCTTCTGAATAATTAATGACCGAGGCGCTTGTGCTCCCTCGCTGGGGAGATAGATACACCAAACTATGTTTTCACGTTTCGCCTATTTGGAGACCCCCACGCACAACCCAGAAATAAATGAGCACAGTTATACTGATTGTGGCCGATCCTTTTGGAATGGTAACGTGCCGTTTTTGAGAATTAGATCCGCGTTTTTATTGATAGTTATTTGATTTTATATGACAGAATTCCTGCCTTCTCAAACCAGATTTTCTGCTTAAAATATGCGCTAATAGGCGTTTTGTGTTCGCTGATTTTTTGCGGTAATGATATTGTTAAAGATGTTGGCCCAGTGAATTATTATTATTTCGAACTATTTATAATTTGAGAGTTTATCTGTCAAAAAATGCGAAGCAATATAAGTTTGAAATGCTCCGAAAAACGTGCACAAAAATTGGACACGTTCATTATGAGAAACTGGAGGGGAAAATATTTGTAATTGTTGATTGATGATAATGGTGAAGGTTATAAGTTTGTTCTTTGATGTGCTTCACGATTATAAATTAATTTTTATTACATCAACGAAGTCATCGTCGTTTTGCTCGGAAATGCTGAGAGGTCATTTCAATTTCATTTCATTTCATTAGCTCATTTTGATTCGACATGTAACCACTTACCAGTGTATCATTTGAATCACAAATTTTTATGGTCGCCTACACATCGTCTACTCAATCAAACCAAATCGTTTTTGTTCAGCTCATGTACAGGTATTTTTTCGCTTAGTTGCCAGTCTTATCATCATCATGAAAGTCTCGAAGGGGTATGCGTTCACTGCCCATTGGCTTCCATCTAAAATTACACGATGGTTTTTTCTTTCTGAACCTAATTGAATAATGCTTGGTTTCTTCTATGTCTGTCCAACTCTTCGCGCGTGTTCAACATTTTTCTGCCCGCAGCGCCATCTGGTTGGCGATTTAGAGCACGTTCGTGCGCCATTAAGCGCGCTTTCTCTGCTGAATGCGTTCTTATATAAACCTATGGCAAAACCACATACACCGTGAGTCATAAGTTTGCAAACCCCCCTCCCTCCTCCGTATCTCCATAAGTCAGCTAAAAATGAACGGATTGTTATGAAATTTGGCACAAATATGGAGTAAATATATGCGAATCTTTCAGCTATTCTCGCACCATAACTTTTATTTTGAAGCAGAAATTTGATAGCAATTTTGGCAGGCGATGCAGTGCGCGCCAGTAGCTCTAACGCAGTGCCACCTCTAAAATAAAGAATTCGTAACGGAAATTTGAATTAAAAAAAACTTTGAAAAGTAATTCATACTGTAATATATTTGTGCGAAATTTCATAACAATCCGGTTAGTTTTAGCTGACAACGGCAGGGGGTTCGCAAACTTATGAATTACGGTGTAGGTCTGATGCAGTGTGTAGGGGGGCTGGGGTAGAATAGTTGATAGTCATTATTCGGTCAATTACGTCTACGCTTATTTGCCCTGACCGATCGCGGTGGTTTTACACGAATCATAAAATTATTGTTTGACCTGAACAAACTAATGAGCTATATACAGCCGACGTTGAGCAGATGATCTACTATGAACATCGAAAATACATGAAGGACCTCGCTTGTGTTTTGTGATCTGGTTCGGTATATGTTTTTCCTCCGGGGGCCGCGCGTCTGGCATATCAAAATTATGAGCAACTCCCCCGTATAATGTGGAGATAATGCTGGGTGCAGGCTTTTATTTTTTTTTACTCCACTTGAGACCACATGCATTACGAGTTTACGACTTCCTGGTTAGCATGTTAAACTGCGGCCCAACGATATAGTGAGCCTTATTGAGAACGAATAAAATTGTGTATGGGGGATTGGGGGAAGGTTGGTGATTTTGGCATGTGGGATCACAGTCACTTAGCGACGAACTTTTAAAGATGTACCTGGAAACCGTTTTTCTCTTTAAATTTCTATTTCAATCTGATATCAGTCTGGTTGAGCATCTTTCGTTCAAATTTTGGGGATTTAATTTTGTTTCTTACATATATTTATTTCTTAGTATATTTTTCGGAAGAAATATTTGGAGTTAAAACTGATAATTACACGTTTACATTTTCTTTACGCATGAGATTGTGTATTCTTCGTGTTGCTACGGCAATGCTGATGGAGCACATTATCAGTTAGCATCAGTTTGAATGGATTGAACAATCGAGAGTCCGCGCCGGGAATCGAACCCGAGATTGCCGCACCGCAGTCGGTCGTATACTGGGCTCCGAATCCCACTCAAATGAAGGAAAGAAAAAAGCACAATTTTGAGCAAATTTGACAAAAAAAAATTTAAACACGAACAAACGAGTAAATTGTTTGGTGCACCCTGTAGACCAGTCACTTGTCGCGTATATTTTATAGCATCTGCATGTGCACGGCCAAATGGCATTTATTGCCACTAATCTAGCCTGGGTGCACTCCACCAAAGCCCCGTGCCAGATGTTTATTTCCGTAATAATTAGTCTGTACACCATATACCACAGCAGCAGCAGCAAGAGTGTCGCATCAGCACCCACATGTACGACCGGATAGAGCACAAGTTACATCTGTTCAAGTTTCGGCAGTATGTGTGGCGAAATTGGCACACAGAGTGCGCCTCCTACCGGCAGTATTGTGTTCGTTCCATGAAAAAAGAAACCAGTTCCCGTTACAGTTCCTCACAAAATAAAAGGAACCTAGGCGTTCCTAAGTTCCTTTTCAAAAGGAATCTGGAACCTTTCCGCTTCTTTTCCGTTCCTTCGATTAAAAAATATTAAAAAAAACATTCGCGGGAACTAATCTACATGACAAATATAGATAGATTTGCAGATACAGACCAAAGGTTTTCAACAAATCAAAATCTATATCAATTTTTGTGTGATGCTAAACATTTGTTCCGCAAACGACACACTTTGGAAAATTGTACTCGTAGAAAATTGAAGGTTAGGACAAAAGGAACCCTTTCAACGGAAAAAGGAACCAGTTCCCGTTCCAGCTCCCACGGAATTTAAAATAAACCTAGGCGTTCCAACCAGTTTGAAGTAACGAAACTTTTTCGTTCCGTTCCTACCCAACACCGACCAAGCGACGAAGCTCCGCGGCGGGAGATGCTGCTGCTGCCTGATTTCCGCTCTAGCTACTGGATCAATAGGCACATGCTAGACATACATACATACACACGGGGAAAAAGTAGGCGCTACGAGGTTTTAGAGGTTCCGTTTTAGCTAGGTGACTGCGGCATACGACAACTGCGCCAATGCAGTCGTTTTGGCAACTTGTAGCAACTTGGGGAGAAAAAAAAAAGAATGTCGATTGAGCGGCTCGTGTGTGATGGAACGGTTCAAGGACGATTATAGGTCTACCTTCCAACAGTTCTACCAGCGAAATAAATGATAAAATGTTGCCAGAAATTAAATTTCTTATTTTCCAAATAAATGTCGAAACTGTCACGTGAGATTTTTTTGTGAGAATTCACGAAGCGCTTTAGGCGAATCCAAATAATAACTTTTATTGTGTTTACAAATATTGCCCTTATAAATGTTGACGATGCTTAGCAGTCTGGAACAGAAAATGCAAAACATTAACTGCTATAGCCAGGGCCTAAGCGATTGAATGATAAAAGAATGCCTCAGAACATCAAAGGGTTAGGACGTTTTAAATTCAAAACGAAAAGGAAAACAAATTCCTATGCAGTACCGAAAAAAAGCAAAATATGTGATAATATGCAGTCATTTGTTAAAATAAATAAAGTTGATCAAATATTGTGATTTGGAAAAAAGTTAAATTTTTGGTTCTGGTAACTTTCGACATACACTACCGGTGATAGAAACATTTTAGAAATATATATATTTCGCTATACTGGAATCTACTGGCTATAGCCATAATTATATTTAAATTTGGCAATGGCAAATAAATTTTCTTTGTAGGGTTTAAAGGCAATTTGAAGAGGTCTCGTCAGTGGTGAGAGGGTCAGAAGGTGGTGGGTGGAGGGAAAACCATTTCGGAAGACTTCTCGCGAATCACCCCCGCGAACTATATCTGGAAACCGACCAGGTTCTTGACCCTCTTCACCACCCAACCATAAATAACGCGGTACTTGGCGAGGCTGCCTGTACAACCAACTGCGAAAAGCTGTCTCTGAAGCAACGGCGAACACTTGTAACTCGAACTTCAGAGCGAACAGTCTATTGCGTGTGCACCTGCTATTAGCAAAGTGAGGCAATGGAGACTGCCGGTAGCTACGGATATTCGCTCTCAAGAAACCTTTCGTTATTACCAAATCTGGTATCTCCATAGTGCAATACGAATAGCAAATGCTGATCATTTAAATGATTTGCAATTTTCGCCAATGACATTTCAATTACGAAATGAATGTCAGGGACTAGAACGCATTACTGTTATTGGGAACTTTTTTTATAGTTTGGTAAATTACGTTTGGGTGTGGTATTTCGTGACGTTTGAACGTTGTTAAGCTAGTGGGCGTGTCCTGATAATTCGTAATGTGGAAGCGAAAGTGTAGTTTAGCTGAGCCTGCGGGGGATGGATGTTGGTATGCCGCTTGTGCCTTCACTGATTCGCCTGATTGCCCGCTAGAGGGGAGGGGGGCAAACGCACAAATTGCCTATTTTCATTTTTGGGATTGGGGTTTGGCGGCTCGGTAGGCTTGCGTCCGCGACGTCGACTTGGCTTCCTAAACGCGTGAGGTGCGAGTTCAAATTTCAAGTGGATTTCCGTTTTGTGTGCGAGCGTCCGATAGGTCATTGGACCCTATCGTACAGAGAGGAGTTCAAAAATCGCAAATTCAAAAATGTTACACTTTTTGAAACGCGATTTGAAACGTTGTCCAACGGACATGTTTCGAACCGCCAATTTTCTCGCGGACACTGGAATGAAATTAATTTTTCAATATTATAGGGGCCTTGCTTCTCAGCCCATCCTACCCTAAGTTTCCTTCAACAATACAATTCAATTTTCCACCTCAAAACAGAAATCACCCTTATGTCCAACAGGCGCGGTGATAAAAAATCTAAATCTAAAATATTATCAAGATTGTGATTTAGAATTGAGACGGAAATAAGAACCCCACCGTGCGAATCTTCATTCTCACGTGACGTTACATGACGTCTTAGTGACCCCCACGTGACCTCACCAACGGTTGTAACAGGGGTTGCGTTACGCCCACCGGCATAATTTCTTAATTTTGGGGGCCATGCGGGGGTGTATATGAGGCGAAGAGGGTTTAAATTGGGATTTGATTGAGGGAGCTGATAAAATAATCCACCATCCTCCTACCCACCCCACTTTTCCAATCTTTTGACTCTGGTTCGGTGATGTCAGTGATGAATAGGGGCTCATTCAATACCCCCCCCCCTTCTATTGTGGGTTGATAAAATAAATGCAAGGCAATATTTATGGGCCAAATTATTACTCAATTGCCACCACAACGTAGAACAATGATACAACTTCTGCTACTGTCAGCAGCAACTACAGAGCGATAGCTCTAAAGAACAGCGACGAAACCAATGCGGGTCAATGAATTTTTTATTTTTTATTTTATTAAATCTTACCTTTTTTTTATTTACATTAGTTTTCGGCATTTATAGAATAATGGTTCAATGGAAATAATGCAAAGAATGGAAATGAAGTTCATAAATATTGGCTGGATTGATGAGGAATTAAGTGACGCCGTTGCGAACACGAGAACGGTAAATTAATTTTTATATTCCTAATTGAAAAAATATAATTCCGATTTCCGTTTCAAGTGTTTCCGGCTACTAAGTTTGAATATATCTTCCCTCGAATATCAATTAAATTTTATCAATTTTTTTTTTTAAAGTTAGAAGCTGATTCTTTGAAACAAAAAATTCTTGTCATTGGATTCTGGCAGGCACAGCAGAAAATAATTCTAAATCCTTTATTTTACTTCGTATCCGTTGAGCTGCATAGATTTATGTTAGCATTTGTTACATCCTGGCCACTTAAATGTTTTAAAATAAAATTGTGGCAAATTATTTCTGGTTTATTCCTGACACTTTCTTACATGAAATCAGCTACCACATCTAGTGACGTCACATCAGCGTACATGTCCATTCACTTTAAAACAAGAGCTGTCGTCAATACAATCCCCCAACCCGAATTTATTGCTGGCGTGTCGTATTGTATCGATTGTTAATAACATTTCATATATGTTATTCTATTGGTCTATTGTATTGTGACCATTGTTTGGGCTACGCCGATTCGAGGTGGGGTGTCTCCACCCCCTCCTCCCACCAAGATGGCGACCGCAGCATTAATTGCGCTGTCGACATGTTTGCCGAGGCTCAATAGAATATACCGGCGTAATGCAATATGTATATTGCTGGCCACTGCTGCTACACTGTGAGTCACAAGTATGCGAACCCTTCCCGCCGTATCTCCATTACTCAGTTAAAAATGACCGAATGCAGAAAAAAGAGCAAAAATTTGTAGCGGGAAATTTGAATTTAAAAACACTTTAAAAAGTCATTCATACTATGTTATATTTGTGTGAAATATCAGAACAATTCGGCAATTTTTATCTGAGTAATTGAGCTACGGCGAGGGGTTCTCATACTTATGAATCACGGTGTACATATACCGCACTGCAATATTCATATTGCACGTGGTACAGACGTGAGCGCCAATATTATATGGACATTATACTGTATGTGGTGGTGCCCCGGATGAGGTTGCGTCATTTCCCAAACGACGCATCGACGAACGTGAATGCGCATACGCGGAGCGAGTAGATAGCGCTCGCGTAGCGGTTCACTGACATTTAGACGAGCCGCTCCCGAAAGGGCACGTGCGTTGAGTTTTTGATTTTCTTATGACTTTTTTGTTCGGAAAAATATAGGGGAAAGTTGACTTGTTTTTCGGAGAGTTAATTAGTCTAGGAGAGTTATTGAAACATAGTAAACCCTTCCTGGTGGCAAATGAAAATAGCTAATAATCTACCTATTTTCGCTAATATTGAATACTTGTCGAATACCATAAAATAGGTATTCATAGGATTTTTTATTTTCATTGACAAAGATGTGGTGCCATCTAGTTTCTGTAATGATAACTTCCTAATTTATAGAATTTGTTGGCTCAGGCCACTTCATGGGACTGCCGGGTCTCATCAGTTTGCAAATCGTTGTTCGGAATCAAATTTGAATTCAGTCAAAATCGAATTATCAGGAGCTTTACAGATTTCGTAAAAAAATCATTATCTGAGAAATTTAATTTTAATAATTCTCTCGTCGCTTCTCGTGGAAGTGATGTGGTTGTGTTTCGAACGACAATTGTAAAAATGGGAAAATGCAGCGCCACCGAGCGTGGCCTATTGTTTCCGGATCGCCGATTCTCTTGTATGCACGAGTCGACCGGAATTTGTTTCGCTACTGTAAATGTCGCAACGAGCACTCTCTGCCTCGTTGCTAAATGTCCCTCCCCCTCTCCAACTCAAGTGCTATTCGACAGCCAATATTAGTCTTTTTAAAATTACATTCGCTCATTGGTCAATTTTGCGTTCCTGTGGTCACAATTATCAACAGAAATAAATAAATTAAGTGTCTAACAATCTTCTGAGATAATTTTGAGAGTTTGCCGCTCCTTTACATGTACTAAAATAATCTTCGATTTACGTCATAATACGTAAATAGACTGTATTAGATCCAAATAACCAATTTATGGAACGATAATTTGGCCACACTACTGAATCTCACTGCATGGTTACATTTTAATATATCTAATATATAATTTATATTCATAATTCCGCTCCCCGTTCCTCTGTTGTTGCCACTGTCCCGGAAACAACCCAACATAAAATAGAAAATTAATATTTACGAATGTCCTTTCTTACAATTTGAATATGTCATATGTTGATAGTTATTCGCTATTGTATGTGATGTCTATTGTCTAGCCACGGGGGAAGGGGGTCATAGTCTGAGGTCAAATGTCCGAGCGATCATCACGCACATCGCTGGAAGAACCCGCACCGCACAGCCCAGCACCGTCTTAAAAAAAAAAGGAAGAAGAGATTGGTCAAGATCGTCGTTCGAAAGACAATTGCTTGAAAGTCATCTTACCGGGCAGCATTAGATCCGAAGGTATCAACCTCTAATACTGTCAGGTAATGATGTCCCGAGAGTGGGCACCTGCATCACTGAAGACTTCTGGTTTCAAGAGTACACTTCCGGTGCAGCGTCATCGGTACAACAAAGATGGATGGATGGAGGTCGGGTCAATCCGTTGGATTGGATAGGTTATATGACTGGTTTATTTGAGTCTTGTAATTATGAGGTTCATTTGGGGTCAAGTGTTGAACATTTACGATGAATTGTGTATTTATTAAACTCTTCAATGAATATTTATTTAGTAAATTCTTCACAACCTCTGATAAACATGGCAGACAAAAATGTCAACTTCTAGC
>JAUJYS010000065.1:0-34584 GCA_033995665.1 Melogona broelemanni | reverse complement strand
AAGTCAGTTTCGCTACGCACCCCACTCGACACCGTATTTCAGGTCGCTCATGTCTTGAACGTGTAACTTAGCCAAATAATTATGTTCCATCGGTGCTTTAAATGTAAAAAAACAAAAAAACATTTATATACTTTAAATATTTTAATTATTATATTTTAGCTATTCGCTCTGCGATCTCAACTGTCCAAGTCCAAGTGGACCGAAGTATTTAATCATGATTTATTAAGCTTCCCCCCACTGCTATGGGTACGTAATTCATTCATATTAATGAAATCGATGCTTTGAATATTTCTCATGGTTCCTTGAGAATATTATGGATTTTCGAATGTTTGGTATTGTGTTGACTATTTTTTTCAGGTGGTTCAAGACTTTGTTCAGGCTACGGAAGGACTCTCGCCGACCGATTGGCTTAAACAGCTCATGTCCTCTCACTCACGGGAGAACGAAGATTATGAAATCAACCTATTGGGAATTTTTAACGACATCGATTGCCACACCCTGTTCCTGCCGGCCACCACCAAGCGTTTGCTGATCGATCTGTCCAAAGTAACCTTTAACCCTAACCCTAAGTTACCCCTTCAACCCTAAGTTAATTTCTACAGGGTGTCATAAATGAAATTTGAAATGGCGTTGTTGCTAATTTGATGCTGGATATTCCAAGGCTAGAGAAGAAGATCTGACCGAGGATTATCGAATGGAACGCGATAACTTGATGGAGAAGCTGTTTAAGAAGATCGTACCTAAAGAAAAGAATAGTAGGCTCCTTCGATTTTGTTTTTATTTAAATATAAAATTAGCATTTACCGAGGCGATATTTGCAAGATTAAAAATAAAATAACTATATCGAGGAAATATCTAAGAATTAATTGAAATTATCTTTACAAGTCAACTAAAGGATAATTATCTTAATAGCTAATAGGCTTAAACGAACATTTTTTTTAGCTATTTGTATATTTTTTTTAGAATTTTGGAATAGTACCGTTTAAAACAAATTCAACGAGATTTTAGCAGAAGATTTATTTTATTAATTGCACTTGAAGAGAATTTCTCATTTTGAAAAAGTTTTTAATTTTTAAATATCGTTGAATCGCAGTGAGTGTCGCAATCGCAGTCAAAGTTGCCGAATGAATTTATCACTTCTTCGTCGAATGTCAGCGTGTGTTTTTCCCCCCTAAATTATAGATCGTCCAATCAGCGGACCAGAATTGGCCGCCCTGCTCGACATTCTGGTGACGGCCGCCAACGAGGGATCGCTGTCTGAGGTGCCGACCCGTTGGAACTCTTTAATTCAGCATCTGCAGATGACCGCCACCGAGGACTGCTTCCGGTTCTACGACGCGGAAATGGCGCCACTACTCACCAGCCACGAAACCGAACCCATCGTGCCGGCTCAACTGGAGGTGAGCCGCTGGTTTTCGGTCCACGAATAACATAATCTTTTCTATATTGTCTTTATTGGACTTCTTAAATTGTGCGATTATTTTAATTTTATGTGCCGATTATTTTTATTTAATTCTAATTATGTAAATTTTTTTTCGATTTTAGGACACCCATGTGAAAGTCTTTGACAAAGCGGTTCTCTTGCTGGAGCATTTGCTTGTCGGGTAAATTACAAAACACCAAAATTAAGTTAAATGATTTATTATTCTATTTTCGTTCGTTTTTGCTTAAGTATGCGGAACAATTTGCATGCGTTAACATAGGTTAGATTGCACAGGTTGGTATACTTAATCCCGTTTGACCCTTTATTCTTGGTTAATTAAATTAAGGTTGGAAGATGCCATCAAGAAATCGAGAAGCGAACTAAATGCTCTTATTCGGCAAAAATACGAGAAACTTCGCGATCTGAACGAAAAGAAAATCAAGTTGGCCTGCTCTGAGCTGCAATCCAGAATTCAGGTAAATAATGTATTTCTCACGACTTGGCTCGAAGTTAATTTCAAAGCCACGTCATTAAATTATATTATTTTTTTTTTCACAAATGTCCATTACTGTTCTCGCGTTATTATGGTTTCAATTTTTTTAGATGGGCTTGGAAGATAAGCTCAATGAAATCGGTCTACCGCTGGGGACGACCGAACTACTCAAAATCACTCACAATGAAATTCAGCAGGCTGCCAAGTTGTTTGCCGCCAGCATCAAACGTTTCATAACCGAGGAAATGTTGGAGCGACTGAACATGGTGCTGCAGGTAAAGTTGTTTTTCCGCACTGTTTCTGTGGCGAATTTTTTTTTTTTAATCACTGAAGTGCTAATCACTACATGATTACTACCCCCTCGTGTCGCTATGGCGATATGAGAGGGGAAGGGGAATGGTAGCTGGTATAGCCAGGCTGCAGGATCCACTCCTAAGCTCTGGACTCCCTAATGGAAGCTCAGGGGTGACTACAGTACCCCAGGATCGAAATTAACGAGAGCCTGCGCCGGGAATCGAACCCGGGACCGTCCGCTCCGTAGGATGTTGCCATACCCACTGAGTCATTGGTACGTACAATCGGTCGGTGCGAAACTGATACTTCTTTGTAAATATTTTTTTATATAATAGTGAATGACTTTTTTTCCCGTTTCAAGAATTCGTTAAGGAACATCGGAGACTCGGTCGCGCTGAAGAACAACAGGGCTATAGAAGACTATCTTCGTGGAGCTATTGCAAAAGCTGAAGGTGACCGAAGGTTTCAAAAAATAAAAATCCTAAAATTTCAATATTCTTGTTAAGAATTTAATATTTTATTTTCACAAATATTTTTTCTAATTATAGCTGAGTTTCGTAATTTAACCACAAACTCGGAAAACTATCCCAGAGTGCCGCAACTACTGAACAAAGTGATTCAGAGTGCCATTGCGGAAGCGTCAACAATTTTCGAGGAATCGGCGGTCAAGTTCAAAGAAGAGAATCAATATTCCCTTCATTATGCGCTGCTACAAGTTCGTGTTTACTTTAGCTACGAAAATATTGGCCACATTAAAATTAAAATAAGATTAAATCAATTCCGTTAAATCATTGTTTTTGTAGGAAAACCTTCGCAAAGGTTCGATTGATATTCACAAAGCCAACGAGCTGTTAGTGAAGAGTCTTGCTGCTGATCAGGTATTCATTTCGCTATTGTTTTCGAAGAGATTATATCAAAAACTACTTCTCTAGCCCATTGATCTATTCTTCATAATATCTTCTTTACCAAAATTATTTCAAATTTGTGATGTTAACTGACGAATTTGTTAGAAATATATACTAGGCTATTTGTACTTGAGATTTTGCTCTAATTGTGTAGGTTAAAAATTTGTTGGCCACTTTGGAGGACCGCACCTCCTCTCTCTACATCCAGCTGCCGATGCACGGCCCCGATTTGGATGCCTTGTTGACGGTGGAATCCAAGCGACTGCAGGGTACCTATCAAGAAAAGATGGCCGAGTTTCGCGTCTACGACGTCTTCGCCACCATGCAGGCGACGCTGGACCAGGGAATCATGAGAATCCTGTCCAAGAGGCAATCTGAGAACATGGCAGCGTTCACTAAAGAAGTTTCCGGTCCGCTGGGAATCGCCAAAAGAGTCATCAAGTTAACGGATGAAAAGTACACGACAGCGTTCAGTTTGAAGCGATACGTGGGTGCACAATACTTTACTTCTAATAGCTCGGAAGAACTAGTCATTCATTTTTTAGTGGAAATCCAATCCCCTTTTTCAAAATTTATTTTTTGTCATTTGTAAAAAAAAAATGAAATTTTCGTCGCAAGTTTTTTTTTTGTTTGCTAATCTTTTTGGTTTACTTGAGTTTTGCTTAAACATGAAAATTTATTTTTCTTCAGGTTGAGAAATTGTTTAAGCTTGAACTTTTGCTCGTGTGTGTTCACATTGTGTAGAAATACAACATCGCAATTGTTTAGCGTTGATTCTATTCTTTGCCCGTGAACCGTGAGAAAAGATTTCTTTTGTAGGTCCACCTTGCTAATGAGTAAGATAACTTTTTTTAACAGATGGTCTCAGTGTGTCTGCTAAATCTGGACGAGGGAAAAGCGAAGTCATGGACCGACGAGCTCAAGGCTCAGATTGTGGAACATTTTATTGAAAATGATCTCGAACTCCAAAAGGTGTTACAACAGAGACATGGCTGGTGGTCTTCAGTTCTTGGATTCTTCCAGTGGATCATGTGTTTTCTACGATTGTCAGACTAATAACTATATTAAGGAGCTTGATATTTTTCTTTTCTAATTGTCTTTTTAAATAATTTTGTGTCCAATAACGACGGTTTTCTGCTCCGCGCTTGTTGTCTTCCCGAGTCAAACTGTGATAATGAGATTAATTGTAATGTGTTCACACATGTTAATATTGGCGAGGTTGTGTATATAAAACTTAGTTTCTGGTATTTTTTAATAAACGGTTACACATTTTTTTTTGGTATGTTAAAGACTATTATCCTTTAACGCCACATTTTAAGTACACTAATATTCATTCAAATTTGACAATTATATTACTAACATTATACTATTTTAGACAATTTTCGAGGTACTATTTGGATTCGTGAATTAAAAAGATGCTGAATTGAATTTGAGACGGAGAAAGAATTTAATACAGTTTGACTGCTACAGATACACGCTCCTTAAAGTCTAACATTATTGGGCGCATGTGACCGGGGCTAAAAGTACATCCAAAAACAAAATTATGCGCAACAAATTGTGGGTTTGGAAGTTTTCGATAGTTTCTCGCTCGCTTTAAAAAGAAACAAATGACTAACGTACTACAAATTGGGAAGACCCAAAATCGGAAATTTTAGGCGAGGCGCCGTTAGACGTTCATACACATGCGGGGAGCGACATTACAATTTGTTTGTACAATGGAATGTGACGACAACAATTTCAGTAAGAGAGCTGAAGGGCGGGGCGAAAGAAAAATCTCGAATGTAGATTTTTTTATGATGCACCTAACCTCCGACGCGCATGTTGTAATGGAGCTCGGGCTTGATGTTGTAGACCAGGGACAGGAGACGTTCGACCACTTTGTCCTTGTTCTGGTGCACGGCCTTTTCCATCGAATCCAATCGCGCGTGCTTGTCGGCTTCGATTTTGGCGGCGATGTCGTCTTTCGAGCCCATGTACTGGAATAGATGACATTTGAAATAGTCAAAACACTAGCGTGGTCAGTAAGGTCTTGAAGGTTAACCTTCTTAGTCCAATACAATAATACAAGAGTTTCCGCCATTTTGTGTGCACAAATTCTTGCGCGCACAAAATCCAGAATGCTCTGCTGCAACGCCTCTGTGACATAAAGGCCACGCTGTGACGCCATGATAGTAACAATATTCGAACGAAGCTTGCGAAAGTGCTGTCTGTCCTCTGACAGCGCTAGTACTCAACATTTGATGTCGTCTTTTAAAATGTTGACAATCACATTTTAAAGACGACATCAATCCAGTTTTTCCTAATCGAGGCTTGCGGGATGGGATAACATAAGCCGAAACGCTAGAAATAAAGTCTAACGATAAGTATTGTTTTTACCATATATATGATAACGTTGGGTACGAAAAATCAGAAATCCTTTGACTTTTTGCTTTTTTCACTTCTTTTTTTGGTTTTTCGAATGGCTATGTGGATCTAGAATGGCTATCGATGGCAAAAAATTGCTATCTAAAATATTTCGATCGCCTATAAGTTTGTGAGTTATTTTTTCACTTTGCTCTGACTTTTATTTAGCCGTTAGCACTGCGATGTTTCAGATTGCCAATGTCAAGTACAAAATACTAACAGTGCAGTAACCATACAGGTCCCGTAACGGCGCCATGTTCTTCTTTTTGACCTACTTTGTTTTCGTGATCCTTAAATTGGCGTTCCCGCTCCTGCTTGTACTTTTCGATTTCGGCTTGGGCCTCCTCCTTGGCCTGCTTCAGTCGTCGGGCTTTCCCTGCGTGCGAAACATTCAAAGTGTTATTAGCGCTGTTTTTGGAAATTATTGCCCCAGATTACAACGTTTCACACATTTTAGATATTACTGAAAACTAAGTCATAAAAGGGGCGTTTAATTATGACTATCGCATGCACAAATGCATTGTTGCTGATAAATTTACTTCTGCAATTCGTAGATTATATTAACACAAGCAACAAACACTTATTTGGAAATGGGCATTTTTTGTGCAGAATGCAAAAGTCACCCTAGCTTACTTAGAACAGGGGGGCGATACTTGAAAATGTCCCAATGACCATGCGCCTGCATTTGGAATAATTGCTGATCTCGGTTTGATTCACTTCATGAATATTATTTATACAGGCAGGTTAGCGTTACAAACATGCATTTTGGAAACGAATGCATTAAAACAGTGTCATGAATTGGCTTTCACCCTGATTTTGGTATCATGGATAAAATGCCCTAGATCAACAATTTTCCCAGGCACGCCCCCCATTTTGGGTCCTCGGTAATTTCGGGGTAACTCAAGTCGTCGTTTCTTACTTTTCCTGGCCTCCGATACTTTGTCCGCCGCACGTTTCTCAGCCGCAATGAGTTGCTGGATTCCTTGGGTTTGACTTGCCATTTTTTCTCACGAAATTTATGAAAAAAGTGCCCTAGATGAAAGATACGAAAGAAAGTGGGCGGCTAATCACTTGCGAAGATAACCGGAAGTGACCGTAGTGACGCAATGAAGTCACGTCACTCTTCTTAGCGGGCAAGTAAAATTGAAATTGGGGTGCGTCAAAGTTTCTATATGCCCTATGATTACAGCCGGTTAAATCCTTCTAGTGAACACATTGAAATGATAAACGCTGTCTCATCAATTGCAATTGAAAATATGGATTGTGCCAAAATATCCATGTCATCTCCTGAAAATGTTAATAAACAAAATAAATTAATAGCTGATTTACCAATTATAAATTATAAATATGTTTATTATTTTAATTTATATTATTTTTTATTTAATAATAATCAACTAAAGCCGTTTTTATATTGTTTCAACTGTATTTTAAACATATTTTAAAGCTTTTGATTCTTCATGAACTGATATTAATGTCGGTAGTTGGAATTTTGTGTATGCACATCCGGCATTGTGATGATCGACTTCCGCTTCATGTAAAAACCACAAAATCCACAAATTTATTTTTCATTTGATGATGATTTTTTGTTGCTGCTAGACCAAAAGCGTTGAATTTTGTGCTTCTCGCGAAGAAATTTAGAAAGCTGCAGAAATGATAGACGTAACTGTTAAAACCTTGGATTCGCAGAATCACAAATATTCCGTTCCTGACGAAGTAAGTGAAACGCTACTAAGCCTAACCCTATGGCCAGCTCAAATGGTCCAATGCAGGCGGGGCCTATGAGCCCCATCTTATATTTCCAGATCTCGGCCTTAGTTGTTGTCCCAGGCCTCTCTTCAATTTTTCTTCTTCAACCTTTCTTCAAATTTTCATAGGCGCATTAATTTAAAAATTGTAATCTTGTCTTTTTAACAGATAACCGTGCGCCAGTTCAAAGATAAAGTCGCTACATCAGTGGTGAGTCCCTTGTTCACTTAATTCAAGAGGGGGGGTGGCCCCATCTGATCATGCAATGGCTGATCAGGATTTCTCCCCTTTCGCTAACCTGTCAAAAGCCTTGCGCACTGTTAAGCTTTCGCTTCATTTTTTAGGGTATCCCAGCTGACAAGCAGAGGCTGATCTATTGCGGACGTGTTCTTCAAGATGACAAAAAACTCTCCGATTATGGTGCGTTGTTATAAATATCAATATGGTTACTACTATTGTTCTACTATTTACATCTGATATTATCTATTCTTTTAACTTTTTGTAGGTAACACTAGCTTCTCAAACTAAACCTGCCTTTTGTGGCCAAAATAAAAAAAAATACTTTTGTTTTGTGCAAAATTGTTGACAAAACGCAAAAGATTTAATTGTTTCAATATATTTAACCTCATTCATTTTTTGAGCCAATTTTCACATTCATTGTGTTATGATTGTGAAAGTGTGAGACTCGTCATGGGCCAGGCGATATTTGCGACCCATGGTCAATGGGAACTGGTGAAAGCGTGCAGAAATGTATTAAATCTCCTCTTGAGCTGTTAACCATAGCGATTGTAAATTTCACTAGTGAATATCACTGCAGGAGATGCTGTACCCTTCATGATGCTTAGTCAGTATGTGAGGGCCTGGGGGCACATTTTAACCAGTACCCCAGGATCGAATAAACAAGCGCATGCGTCGGGAATCGAACCTGGGCCCACCCGCTCAGCAGTCTGTTGCCATGCCCACGGAGCTAGACGGATCGTAATGAATAAAATAGTACATATCAAATAAAAGCGTGTCAGTGTATTTTTGAAACTATTTTGTTGTTGTTTTAATTTGTGTTTTACTCCTCTTCCATCAGATGTCAATGGCAAGGTCATCCACCTTGTCCAGCGTCCGCCGCCCCCGTCCACCACACGACCGTCCACCTCAGCCGGCTCGTCGTCGTCATCCCAGTCGGGCGCCGGTGGTTCCGCCGCCGGCAGCGCGCAGGCCAACGCGCCCGGCTTAGCCCATCGCCTGGGCGGCGCGCTGGACGGCAACAGTTTCCTGTTGGGCGCGTTCACCATTCCGTCGGACGTGATGGACACCAACCAGGTGCAACAGATCGTGCATCAGGTTGTCTCCGGGATGGGCGAGTTCGGACGCAACGCCACCATCATGTCACGAACTTCGGTGACGACAAATCCCCCCCTTCCCTCTCTATCTCTCGCCCCATCCTCCTGAGTTTCCACTTGTCTGGCGTACTGCGTTTTGTCTTGGGAAGGGTCGCCCATAAAATTTTGTCGTGGTGGTGATTTTGCATTTTGGAGTCGCCGATCGTGTTGTCTTAGTCGACTACGCTGGAGATAACGTTTTGTAATTTTGGCTGGGAGTCGGTGACGAAAATTGGTCTATATTTTTGTAATACCTGAATACAAAATACGGCCACTTTAAATATCGTTCAATTTAAATCGATAATATCGCCTTTTTAATTCGTACACCTTAGTTTTATTTGAACTTGGACGGTGGGCTAGTCTATATATATGTTAGATATTGGTTACGTGCGATTCTTTAGTTATTCCTTATGAACTTAATTTATTTTCAATTGTTGAGCAACACCTTTTGAAAAAAATGTTTGTTTGGTATAAAGTCAAACTACATATTATGTTTGTTTATACTACTAACTGTAGCAGCCAACAAATTAGTAAATCGAGTAAAAAAAAATTCAAAATTGAACGGAAGAGTTATCAGAGTGAGTTTTGAGCCCCCCGATGATTAAAACGAATGCATGTTTCTGCGTGGGGCTGTTTTTATTAGTCGTTTTTTTTCTAATTCCACTTACTTTATGGACGACCCCGACTTCCTTTGCCATTAATTTAATATGTGTTACATTTTTTGAATTTGTCTGACCTGTGGTTTTTGTTTCCAAATTCAGGATGATGGTTCGACCGTGGACGTGCACATCAATCTGGGTCAGGTGCCGCTGGTCGGTGAATCGCGGCAGCGAATTGGCTGCGCTCGCAATATGATCAGACGTGCTAACGTCTGTCTCAACAGGCTTGAGGTTGGTGAAGTCACTATCAATGATTTCCGTTTTGATGATGTTACGCTGAGTCACTTATTTATATTTTATTTTGAAATTGAAATATCAAAATGAAATAATCTCTTCGATTTTTTATTTTTATTAAACACATGTACTTTTTTGGTCAAGTAAACTGTCTAGCGACTTCAATTGGTTCTAATCAAAATCAGAGAATTTTTTTATTTTGGACAGGGAAACAGAATTTCTGTTTCCGAACTTTTTTTGTGAAGTTTGGTTTATTTATCGTTTTAATTCTTTGCGCACCATCACTCGCCATGATTAACGTCTCTGTGCTCTCTCTCTCTTTCAATTACCGCGACATGTCCGACCCGCCACACCCAAAGAATCCCACCGGCAGCAACCGCACGTCGCCCACCACGGAAGAGGCGTCCAGCGAGGATGCCGGTGCCACCGCCGCGGCCTCCTCGGAGCCGACCAGCGCGGAGGCGGAAGCCGAGGAGGCTCCGGTGGAAGGCTTCGTCGATGGCCTGGCGGTGGCCGGCATCATCGAGGGCGAGATATTCATTCGGCCGGCCATGAGCCTGCCAGGTGCCGCTGGCGGCGTTTTCCCCGTCATCGCGGATGCGGCCCGCTTGGCCGCCAACACGGCACTAGCGGTAAGTTCCGTTTCTCTCCTCGCACTGTCCAGAAGTTGTATTTCAAAGCTGTCCTTTTTATATCATAATCTTCGAATTCCGAAAGTCTTGAGAAATTGCGGAGGTCTCCAGCGGGAATCGAACCCGCGATTAAGGGCGAACTGTCTTGTGGGCGATATAGATTTTAAGTTTTAGATTTAAATGGGGTAATTGCGGCGCCATAGCATTATGTGGGAATATATGGGATTGTATTGTTTGTGAAGGAGGCTTACCAGCTCCCTCAGGGGCCGACCTGGTAATTTGGAATTGGGACTAGTCTAGAGTTCTAACCTAGGCAGGGATCTTTAACAAAAAGTAAAAATAAACAAATAGTATTTTTCCATCATCATTACTTTTCACAGGCCGCCGCTGCCACCTCGCCAATGGCTGAAATTCCGCAGCCCCAGGCTGCGCAAGTATCGACAGCGTCGCAGACAGCGGATAACGGAGCCGGTGCCCGACCGGCCGAATCCAGCGGCAGGACCGAGCAGAGTGCCAATGGATCGGCAACGCCGCAGCAGCCCGACGTTCAACATGTGCGGGGAACGCAGGCAACGCGTTCACCGCCGCAACGCGTTGCTCAGTACGTGGTTTTTTTTTATCACGGCAATCTGTAATTCCTAACAGTCGCTCTTTATGTAAACTTTATATATTGGATATTTTATGTCGTCATTTTTTTGCTGTTTGCAGGCCCACTCACGCTCCGGTGTTAGCCACTCTAATGGAGGAGTTGGCTACTCTGCAGGCTCGACTTCAGCCGTATCTGGCACAGTACCAAACCATGCTGCAGGAGGATCGCGATCTCCAGGGAAATGTAAGTAAACCTGAGGTCAGCTTGCCTCGTATGAATATTGCTCATAAATTGCCCAGTATAATCGGGGATAGTTGGGCAAAGTCAGGAAAATTAATTGTCGTCAGGGGAAAGTCGTGAAAAATCATCCAAATGTAGAAACTATATTTACTTATTAATTATTTGTTGTTTTTCTCCACTTACAAAAAGGCCGAAGAGCAGGCCCGACTTCAGCGGACCTTCAATCTAGTCTCGGAGGCGGTGCACTTCATCAGCCACGCCTATCACGCCGTCAGTTACATCATGGTGGACATGGCCCAGCCTCCGCCCCGAACCCTTCGCTCGCGCTCCATCGTGGTCCAACAGCCGACTCTCCTTCAAGCCGGAATACCCGTGCAGGTCAGTCGGAGAGATAATCTAGCCCCCTGTTAATCATTAACCGATGGCTGGCGATTTTACTCACTCGTGTGTTTGTGTATGTACTGCCAGGCCCAGATCAACATTGGTTCGCTCAACGCTGCCATGCACGCCGCAGCCGTAGCAGCCGCCACCGCCAATCAGGCGGCTGGCACCGCCGCGGCGGCAGCTGCAGCAGCCAACGGTTCTGCCGCCGCCCCTGAAGCGACGCCCTCGGCCACGCCCACTGCTGCGGGAACGCCGACTGCAGCTCCGGCAGCTGCTGGCGGAGACGCAGCGCCCGCTGCTGAACCTGTAAGTGATTCTGGGTTTTTGGTTTTCGACTCATGGGCCCATTTTTTCCAGTATCTGGGTATCGATCAGACGTGGCGATGTCATACACACAACAAGTCAAATGTCAAAAGCGTCAAAAAATACAACGCTTTTAGGCATAATATCTCTTAGGCGACAACGCGCATAGGCGTCAAATTTCTTGGGTGACAACGGCGTCATGTTCCAAAAACTTTTTGCTGGAAAGGGGATTTTTGCTTGTTGGTCGGGAATTGGTTTTGATATCTGACGCCTTAGGTCGGCGTCGCCTGTGCGTTTTGTCGCATGAGGTCAATGTCGCCATTTGAAGCTGACGTCCTAGGTTTTGGAACATAAGACGCCTTTGAAATTTAACTTGTTGGGGATCTAACGCGTCCACCGATCAGACACTCTTAAAAACAACAGTGAAAGTGTTCGTCCAAATGCATTATTTATTTCTGCCTCATATCAGCATCAGCATCACCACCACCACCCCAACAACATCCCCCTCGGAATCGGTATTCCCGCTCAGATGGCCAGCTTCTTCCAGTCGCCGAATCCGGTTGTCTTCATGGAGGTGGGACCGGGCAGTATCACCGCCTCCGTTGTGTCTGAGACCATCGCCGGTCAACCAACCGGTAATTAGAACGGGCTTCGTATCGTGCGTGTGGGTGGGGAAAATCGCTAAATTTGAAAGGAAGTTTGAAATGTCAGTGAAATATATACTCGCGGAATCGGATAAAAAGTTAGTTTGTTTTTATTGGTATTTCAAGCTCTACAATCCTCTTGGGACCCCCGTTTTTTGTGCATTTTATGGCGCAGTTGGTTTTTTTTTGGACATTTAAGGGCGCATTTAAAAGATTTTTATGTTTAAGATCTCTTGTTAAGTTGTTATTTTGTTAAGTTGTTCGACCTCAGTATTTTCAATGGTAGCTGTCAGTGTTGGGTACGTTCATTTTGAAAAGGAACTCGTTCTCGTTCTTCAGGATAGGAACGAAATCCTTGCAACGACACGTTCCTTTGCTGTTCCTGCCCAACACTGGTAGCTGTATATTATTTATTGTTATTTTGAAGAGTCTCTCTTTCTGGTTCTCGTTTATTCGATTCCGGGGTACTGATAAAATGCGCCACATACATTGTCACAGAAACAGAAGAGGTACAGAATATCCTGTGGTGCAAAAAACGTTTTCTTATTTAAATTCAATTAAAGAGGTGTTCTATCACCGGTTTAGTGGGGTGGGGATCTCATGAGGATTGTGTATGGCTGTCTTCTCCTCCGATTGACTGACGCTCTTATCGCACCACCGATACCGATATCCTCTCTAGGCCCTCGATTTCCGGACGCGGCGTCGTTTCCGCAAGTGCCCCCGCAGGACCTGATCCGGAATCTGATGCAGGCCGTGGGCCAACAGGCGACCACCGTTCGAAATGGTTAGATGCGGTCCGAGCGCAGTCCGTCGGCCGGTGTAGACCGTTCTCGTTTTTCTGAACACGTGCGGCGTGGCGATACGGGGGATCGATCCCCCACCACCACTACCACCGTATATCGGGAGATGCTGGTATCGAATTGGCATTATTTCTTTTTCTAAGAGATTTTCTCTTTACTAGCCGATGGAAACGTGAATTTCTCCCCTCAAAAGGAGAATTGACGATCGTTTGCCAAAAATGATACAATAACGATATTTTTATCAACTCAAAAATCTATCTAAATGTAACTGATGAAGCATATATTTTTTAATGCTTTCGATTGTTTCAAATTGAAATTTGTAATGCCAAGTTTTATCAAGCACCTAAATTCGAAGAAAAAAATTAAAAAGCCTGTTTCCCCAAATAGGCTTTATTGTTCTCCTATTTTTTTTCCGTTTCCGTCGCCGAAACTTTGAAATAAAGTGATTTTGGTTTGATGTACGATTTCATAAATGAATGAGCGCTCTCATCTGGGTTCCAAAATATTTGTAACTATTCTCTGGTCGTACTAAAGTAATCCATAAACTATCAGTTTGCTTTCACAGCCATAGACTCTTGTCACTCAAATATAATTTGAAAGTAATTGGATCTTGTCGACACTCTTGCTCACAAACCGGCAAGCAGGGTTGACGCACAATAGCCAATATTTGGCATGTATTTTTAATCTTCTTTAGTAATATTCACTACAGTTAAAAATATTAAAAAAACGCGAAATTTGGTATTAGAAACTTAGGGGTACCTTATTTTGACAACACGGCCTGTGATCGCAATTCATTTAGGAAATGAATTCAGCAATGGGAACAATTTACATTCGCTCGCGAGAACGTCGTATGTGTGTGCGTGTATGGGTTGTCGCAGTGGAGCATCGGGGTTGAAAAATCAAATGCACTTACATACCTTTCTTCTCTATGGATCATAACTATTTTGTAGGCAACAACGGGCAGAGCCAGGCACGAGGCAACACCGCCACTCAACCGACCACCTCGACACAGACGCGCAGCACCTCTCGTCCTATCCAGACCATCCCCATCGCCTTCCCGGGCATGGGACATCCCAACTTCGATCCCTACCTGCCGTGCTCCTCGCATCACGTGGCGCACGTCAGACGGCCGCTCATTCCCATGCGCAATCTGACGCAGGTATGGCTATACGATATATTGGAAGAGTATTTTATCTAGGCGGTGCTGGGTTCATACTCACCTGGAAAGCCAGGGAATATCAGGGAAAGTCGTCCAAAAATGGGAAAAGTCAGGGATAATTTTGAACGAAATTGAATTTTTTAAAAATTAGTTACCAATTTTTTAAAAAAGTTCGCGCAGCGCGCGCTTTTTCTTTAATTATAATTGTTGCATTAAAAAAAATTCGTATGCTGCGCACGCATTTTTCTTACCAATAGGTGTTACATTTTTAAAACATCGGGTGCTGCGCATGCATTTTTTTACCTGTAGGTGTTGCATTTAAAAATAATTCGGGTGCTGTGCACGCTTTTCCTACGTGAGGGAATATATATGGCAACTGGCAAGTGTAATTTCATCTAAAAAAAATCATGGAAATTATTGATTTTGGTCAGGGAATGTCATGGAAAATCTCGAGTTTGATCTGAGAATGTCAGGGAAATGGATTTTGAGTTTTCAGTATGAACCCTGGTATGGCATTGAGGTTAGCGCGGCCAATTACTACGAATGAGACTCTGATTAAATTCCCGACCAAGATGGCCAAAGACCAATGCTTCAGCAGTTATATATCTGGAAAATAGATTGTTTCGTGACTCAATGATTTTCTGATATTCTCTAATTGAATTAGAATCTGTTATTTAAATTGTCAAGTCCGGTCGGTAGTGCAAAAGATTGTCGTGCGGGCGTTCCCGGGTTCAATTCCCGGTGCTGGCTCTCGTTTACAGAGTATTCTGTATTAGATCCCGGGGTGCTTTTTAAAATGTGCCCCTCACATATTGCTTAAGCAATCATCGTTAACTTTCGCTATCGCTTCCGAGCTTGGGATTTTTTTCTCACATTTCCAGAAACTACATGCCTCATTAACTTAATATATTTTTAATCATAGCAGCAGCAGCAGCAACAGCAAGGACAAGGCACCGCAAACGCGCCTAACGACACCCAGCTTGCCGGAATTATCGCCAATCTGATGTCTGCGCTGTTCAGCAATCCCGCAACCGGTAAACTAAATTTAATTTTTTAAATCGCTTTCACGGACAGGAGCGTATTTAATATAATTTATTGCACGACGAAAAAATAAAATGTTTTTTTGTTTCATTCGGTATCCCCACCAGTTCCAGGTGCCAGCGGTGCTGCTAATACGACCGGCGTTGCCACTCCGACCACCTCCGCCGTTGGCGGACCCTCATCCAGCGGAAACGGAGCTACAGGTGCGGCTGGAGCTCCCGGACGCGGGGGCATGCAGCAGCTGGGCCGCGTGCGTCGTATGCTGGGCGAACTGTTGACGCTCAGACGGGTAAGTTCAAAGAATTTTAAGAATTAAAAATTGAGCTCGCTGCGTACCAAGCAAAACGACGATGAGTTAGCTAGACTCAATTTAAAAAATGACTAATTAATGTTTGTGATTCTATTTACCTTCCCGCAGAATGTTAATGACACATCGCAGAACTCCACCATTGCCGACTTCCTGCAGACTCTACCGGACTACAGCTACCAGGAGGGGGAAGGTCTGTGTCGCGCGTGCGTTGCCCAATCTCTTACCACGTTTGTCCGCACTCTTACGTTTTGGTTGTGTATCTATTATTGCTATAGGCCTGATTAGCGATCTGGTGATGACCATGGCGCGTCGACTGTCTCTTCGCGAGTTCATCGAGGTGCTGTTCGGTCGCAGCGAGATTCTCAACCGACTGCGCACTCACCTGCAGGAATTCGTGCGGGGTCGGGTGCTCAACGACGCCGCTCCCAACAACGATAACGTGCAGGCGGCGGTCGGTCGACTGGCTGGATCCATGGTCGATGTTCTGAGAGTTTCTGTGGTAAGAAATCATTTGTTCAAATTGACTTTGTTCCCCCTCTAAATTCCATTACCTTGGTTTCAGTGTTTAACTACGAAAAATTGCGCTTTTCAGCAAGACATTGAAATTCGCGAGGGCGTCAATTACTTCGCCACGCTTCGCAACTTTTTGGAGGAACACTTGCTATCTGTGATCAGAATTATCCTATCGACCAGAGGTAGGTCTCACCGTGATGCTTTTGTATACGGTCTCATCACATCAATTTTGAGTTTGTTTCACTTTGATTAATTTATATTTTTGGTTGAATGTGGACTTTCAGAGGAAGACTTCGGTTCAGCTCTGTACGCCGCTTGTCGCCAAATCATTTCGGAGGAGGTTGTGCTGAACGTCTACTGTTTCCGCAACGGGCAGCGCGCTCTGGAGAGGATGGTTCAAAACACTGTGGTAAGGACCAGCTATATTGTCTCGCTCGATAAACATTTTTAGAAAATAATAATTAATCTAACACTGACGATCAGAGAATATATCGAGTCCTACATATCTAATGAAGCCCTGTTTGGATTTTATCGCGATCTACATGTCAACTTATTCTACTGCATTTAATGATCGAGTTTAGTTTCTAAGCTTTCATCTGAATTGATCTCTATTGCACGTGGAGTTAATTCATTTTATACCACGTGCAGAATTTAAATTTCAAATTGATAATGCCAAATGTCATGTTCGAATATATTTGTATTTTGCGCCACTACAATTGCACTTTGGTTATAATAGTTTCGGTTATTATTTTCAGTGATAATAACTCAACAGGTTATGTTGTGTTTCCAATGCACCCTCTTGATTTTGATTGAAAAAAAATGATAATTGAACCTTTTTTCTTTTTAGCGCCAAATCGCCGTTGATCTCGATCCCTTCATTCTACAGTGGATGCAACAGGTCAGTGAAGTACTCTGTGTGAAAATTCATTTGGAAAAATGTTGAATTAGATTGGAAATTTACTTGGCTTCAATTTTTTACTCATCTTTTAATTTTTTCAATTTTTAGATGTGCACTGTCCAAATTCGCGCCATGATTCCCAACATAACGATTAGAGAGGCGGACGTACTTCACTACGTGGTCCGTGATACCGTTGCCGTCGCCACGCCCCCTGCTCCCGTGCAGCCAGTAGAAGCGGCCGTCGCCAAGGTCAGTAGAAATTGCTTTCGAATAATATCTTGTCACACGGTCAGCTATTTTGTTGTGGCTAATTTGATTGATTTTATTGTAGCAATTCTTTTATAATTTTACAACTGGAATGCCTCTAAAAATTTGTATTTTTTGTTATATTTGTGATTGGCTTTAGAATATATTGTAAAAAGCTCAGTGGTAGAGCATTCGACTGTAAATCGAGAGTTCCCTGGTTCAAACCTGAGTTTTCTAATTTTTTGCTTAGTTCTAAATTAATTTTGTTAGCCACTTTCGGGTTTTAAAAATTCAATGGATAGTTTCTAAATTTGTTAAATTTTAAATTCGATGATTTTAGGCACCTGCTCCTGCCACTGTATCGTCAGAGACGACGGACATCCGCGTGGCACCGATGGAATCGACCACGCCAACGCCAGAGGTAAAATAACTGCAAAATAATTACAGAAACCGATTTGTTGTAATAACGCTCCAGTGAACCCAATAGGTTAACAGTGATTCGCTCCTCATTCGGTTTGTAGTTCGCCAAAGTGGATCGCAAGAGTAAGAAGGCCGCGACCGTTGCTCCGGCCGCCCCGTCGGCGCCGAGCGAGGAAGATATGGACGACTCGCCCAGCGCAGTTCCCATGGATACCAGCGAGCCCAGCCTTCCGCCCAGCGGCGGACCAGGGTGGCAGGGAGCCGTACCGTTGGTGAGTCTCGTTTTTCTTACTGGCGGTGTTGGTGACTTGGTGAGTGACTAGCCTTTTGCAGCTTGGTGTGCTACGAAACTTTACACTGGTATTTCTCGCTTGCTGTAGGATTGGGTGCCTATCATTAGCGAAGACGTGCAGCGTCAGCGACGCCAGTCGGTTCAAAGGCCGTTCAGCGATGCCTACGTCGCCACCATGCCGTCCAAACGACGAAAGGTAAGCGGTTCCGCCATTTGGTTTTATTCTACGTTTCTAGAAGCTAATAACTAACAGTGTTCGCTACCGTTTCCTCGGGACAGGCTTAAGCGCTAGTATTATAATTATTATATTTGAATGATATTTATACATTGCGGTTATAATGTACCCTAAGCTATACTCTGTTTGAATTTTTTATTGCTCAATCGCGATACAACATTTTATGAAGTTCGATTTTTAAGGCATTAGACATTTCAAAGACAGCAATTCTTTGCTCTTTTAGAGACGACCTGCAGTGGGAACACTGTTAAAACTAAAAGGACAAGGATCGTTCAAATTTTATGTTCATTAATGAGTCTGTAACTAAACCGGCGCTTTATCTCTTATTCTGCATTTTCGTGACTTATTTTCCTAGATGATGAACGGTGAAAAATTGGGACATGTCGACACACTCTCGGATACGTTGAAATCTGCGATCGGCGCCGTGGGCTGCGCACCCACCACCAGTATCGATGCCGTCCTCGGCGACGTCGCCTCCAACACGGCGCTCAACTCTGCTTTCCAGGACCACCTTAGCAATTCCGTGAGTAGCCGACTGGACGCCGACAAGGACTACAGTCCGAAGAAGTTTCCCAACGCCGATATTGTGTTCCGTTGTCAGAGACCGGATGGTGAACCTTAGAGGGAATCTTGTGAGCAATTGAGGCCTCGCTGCGGTTTTTTTTTTTTTTTACTTTCTTTTCGTTGACATCTGTCAATTTTGAGTGGGTGAAAATGCTGAACCGAATATATTTACCTGTCTCTCCGCCTAGTGCACAAGCTAATATGTTGATTTATTTCCTTCGTATGATGTTGGACATATTAGTTTGCGGTTTCTTAATAATGATTACGATTTATCGTCACGGGATTAACTCCTTGTCTCCTTCGCCACAGTTCCTGCTTCGTGGTTCAATTTTCTTTTCTTGTTCAATTTTTTTTTATCATTTACTTCATTTTTAATGAAAAATTCTTTCGATTAAAAAAGGGGGCTCGCGATTGATGGAATTGTATCGAGTGTCAGCTTTGGTCGATTTTCTTGCTGGATTCTTGTTTCTGAAGAAGCTTGTATTATAGCGCGGTGGTAATTTTTTGCAATGGAACATGGAACGAAATAGTTCCTGGTCAATTTGTTTGTTTGCGTGTGTGTGTGTAAAGTGATGGTGTGTCTGTATTTTGTGCATCTCGTGACGTCATTCTTTACCTTTTTTTTCGTAATGGGGCAACGTACAAGCCACGACGTTATGCATCTTGTGTAACCCAAATTTGTCAGGAAATGTTATCGAAAGCTGTGCATCCGGGGGAAATACCAGAATTGCTAACATTTTTCAATCGTTCTATGATATGGAAATTATATTTCCAATCAAATTTGAAGAAAATTTCGTATTAGTGTTTACTGAGATTTTTCTTTTCTAGCCAGTAATTATTTAATTTTGCTATCATTTTTTCGAAATTATTTTGCGCTTAGATATTGTATGATATCTATACACTAAATTTATTAGTTCAATAAATATATATATATATGACGCGCGTGAAACTTCATTCGTTTTATGCTAATATCTGTATGGTAATTATAACACTCATAAAAACACGATGTTAAGTGTGGTTCATGTTTTCTCCTATTTAGCAATAAATTAAATATTCGCGACAATTTTAAGAACATGTTGCCTGCTTATTTGCTGGCCGATCTAAAGAAAAAGTTGGGACAACAAATTGATGCGGTCATTTCTTTAATGTGGCAGTTAATTAGAAGATGACATTTTTACAAATTCGTTTTTGTAAAATAGTTTTGACGGTACAACAAATTTCAATAATAAATTTATTGTACATTGGAAGTAATGTTTAAATAATTATAAACATGCATGCACATCTATAAATAAGGTGTAGGATTACAAGAATCGAAGAATATTAGCCTCTAATAGTAATTTCGAGCAAGATTCTAAGAGTAGGCATGATTTGTCAAGAAAGACTTTCACGTTAGATATGATTTTTCGCCCCGGTTATACTAGCAGGTCTGCCTAAAAATTATATTTGAACTCCATAAATTGTTTTGCAATTTCGGCATGCACAAGCATATTTATTTCAAAGCTTTTTCCACACGAAACGAAACGTTTATTGGATACCTTTAGAAGGTTCAATGGACCAATCAAACTGGGTGATCTTCACTACATCACAATACCCTCATACGAACAGGCAAGACATACAAATCCAATGGCTCACAGTAACCTTTAAAAACATGCTGATATCTGAGAAACGTGACAATTTGGTCGGGTTTGTCCCACATGTAACAAAATAGTGCTGCGAATGGAGTTTTTTTTGCTCATAAACGGTGCCCTGTAATTCATTGAGGAAATTTGTAGAAAACAACTTGTTGAGCAAAAAGACGAAACAATGTGCAAACACTTTCATATTTGCCAAAATTTGTCGGTTTTTTTAATTATTTCTTTTTTAAGTTTATTAAGCAAAGTGCAGGTGAAAATGAGCACATGCTAACATAAATAAACCAGTAAGATAATCGTGAAACACGCGCCTTTGATAATTGAATTTTGTATTTACAAAATGGTCAAAATCCTCCAGCTTTGGTCTAACGCTGGTTCACTGACCAGTTCCAATTTATTTTGTCAAAAATGTGAATCTTGATTTAGATGGTGCTAGAGATAAAATACAGTTGCCAATACTCTTCGAAAACCAGGAAAATTTAGATTGTTTTTGAGGACCTTTGTCCGATGCGTTGGGCATAACGCAACAAGTGGCCTCTGTGCTTAGTAATATTGATAAGTCTAATGAAAATAGTTATACGATATTAAAATGTTTCGCCTCTCGTATAGCGGGGAGAAAACCGATAATACAAGTAATTTCGTCGATAATGCAACTTGTTTGGTCTCAACTAGGGATGTAAGCAAGTGTTTAAACTGGAAATGCGAGTAAATATATTTATTGGCGTGTGTGCATGGCTGGAACCCGTTCTCAAGATTGCTATTTTCTAAGGGTGTGTTCAAAGTTGAAAAGTGATTGTGAAAATGTGATTGGGATTGCATCTGCATTTTCAGCGTTACACAAGGGTTTTAAGCGAAATACATTTAATTACCAAGTCGACTACACTTTTCCATCTAAACAAATGTTTCAATTTATTTGAAATTGCTTAAATTTAAAGAACGAGTCTAAATAACGTTGAATTGAGGCGAAAGTAAACATATCTATTAGGAGATTCTATAAATAAATTTACAATAAATTCTGATCAAGGCAGGGCTATGTATTGTTTAATTAATATTGTTCAAAGCCCTGTCGCCAATTTTGGATTTAAAAACAATTTAAATGATCACAAAGTTTTCTTCAGGGGCATGCCATCCCTGTTGGGATAAAAGAACACATTATTTTTATAACCTTTCCTTCAGCGGTCAATCGCTATTTGGCAAGTTAAATTCAAGAGTAATGTTCAGATCAACTTTGTGCGTCCACACTTGTATATAATGTGCTAATTCAACTAAATATCACAGGCAGTTTCACCATTCAAAAAGGTTTGCGAGAACAACTTTTCTTGCCAACGTTCGAGTACAATTATTACAGTATGTTTAGAACGAAATTTCGTAAAGAACGGAGTAAGGTTATTGGGGGTGGAAAACTCGTTTCCCACGTAGTCAACACAAAGGTGGGTAAATTATTTTTTTGGAATTATGCGCATAGGAAGTACGTGAAGACAAAATTCAAGATCTGTCATGAAACGTTGCAAGAAAGTGATACCGAACTTGATATCTAAGAAATAACTCATTTCAAAATGCATTTTACTTTTTGGTCTTCCATTACGCCAGGTATGATATTTGGTCATGAGAATTATGCTTAAATTTACTAGGTGTCGAGATTCCGCAAAACGTCTAAGATCTGCGTGGTGCAATATACTGTTCTATTCTTTAAGACCGTAAAAACAAATATGGGTGACCGTGCGAATAAAATTATGAAGAAAATCTTCCAATATGACTTGGATGAGAATGCAAAATTTATTTGTGCATTATTCGAACCCCTAGCTATTTCAGCGTCAGTTATGTGATGGACGTTTTTTCGTAACGTTCGTCAACAATATTTAAAATGTACAGCGGTAAATTATTATGGAAAAAAATATATATGCAATGTATGTATCAACATTAAATTGCTACCTGGAACACAACGAAGTAATAATATTCACAGTAATAAAACTATATTACAAGATAAAATAAGAAAAAGTGAAAACCTCAATATCATTTCGATTTGGAGATGCAAAAACAGCTTCACATACCACGATGGTGGTCGCAGATGTTACCGAGCGAGCCACCACTCCTAAAACCTTAAAATAGTGACGGCGAATGAAGGATGGGGTGTTCATTGGTGGATTCAGTTTTCCTCGTTGGGCTCGGCGAACATTTGACGAGCGTTCAATAGAGCAGCGACTTCTAAAATGACTTTGTGAAGACTAGGATGATCGAGAATGTCGGCTTCGGGAATGGGCGGCTGAGCTCTTGGGTAAAAGTTTGGTCCCTGTTAAAAAACAAAAATGTTTTTGTGAAATTTTATGATTTAGTTAGATTGTCATAGTCCACTCGGTAATGCGACCGACTGTCATGCGACGGTCCCGGGTTCGATTCCCGGCCAGGACTATCATATATTCCATCCCGGGAATATTGGTGAAAATGTACCACTCAGACATTGCCATATCAACACGAAGGATACAGAATCTATTTCAATGCTTTTCACAACCTTGATTATCAAAAAACAATACAGATGGACGTTGGTCTATCTACAATCAGTAAGGTTTTACCTTAAAACTGCTGTGAAGTTTGAGAGTTACGTAACAGAAGACGTATCTAAGCAGGAGCAGACGCAGAAAGTCATCCCCAAAAAACTGAACGAATGCGTGGTCTGTAAATCCGAGATAGCGATGGAAAAGTACGATCAGAAAAAATGCACCGGAAAAAAAATTCGTCATTTAAAGTTAGAAAATATTAGAATAAAGGCAATTAATTACTAACCCAAGCCCCTACACCTTATGAGCAGGCGAGCTGTCTCGGCCAAAAATCGATCTATCTGTAGCAAACACTCCTCCCACAATGCAATCGGAACGTCGACGATGTTGCAAATGAAGCAGAACGCGGTCAGCGGACTGTGCAGGAACAGCGTGAAGAGGCTTCCCTTATGCTGTTGGTCTGCCGAGTGGACAAGCGTTAGACAACACGTGAGAACAGGAAGTTAAACTTGAAAGCGCAGTTAACAATTACAGTAACAGAAACCTTGTTAAATGTTGTGTCAATTACCGTGAAATGTTGATGGAATATCCTCGGGAGACATTAAGGCGACCAACGGCTGTCCAAAGCGTCGTGGTATCGACTACAAGAGCAAAAATTAGGATCGTATCGGAAAAATGCAAATAAGAGATTCTAGCACGAATTGGATGCCATCTTCGATTAGTTGCCCACCTGAAACGCGTTGCTGTTGTCGCTGTCGATGATCATGAAAAGCGGCTTGCGGGTGTAGGGATTGAGATCGCCAGGATAGAGACTACAAACAAGTAATCGTATTACTATTAAAATACTTAAACAAAAATTGTGAACTCGGATCGATATTCCAGAACGTCTACTTTGCTCACCAATGCATATCTTTCAACTGAATGTTCCTCTTGTTAGAGTGATCAGTCTCTCGCTTACTGTTGGTGACAACTCCGCCCAAGTTGTAGCCGGCTAGAGTGGCGCAAAAAAGGAAACGATCGGGAATGAAGAGCCGATAATTTCCCCCAAAAAACTCGAACGATTCGATATGGGCGACTGATTTAAATACCATCATCCGGGTGCTTCATGTTCGCGAAACTGCCGTCGGCCGATATGTAGAGGAGCATGACTCCGTTGGGTGGCAACTCTTTGAAACCGGATGCCAGGAACACCATGAGTTGGCTGAAGGTTGGCTTGTACAGAAGGTACTTGTGGGGATTCTCTCGTTTCGACGGTCGGTCGCGATCGCCGTTTTCCTATTCAAGACGAGATGGGTTCAGCAAAATATCTAAAATTGTCTAGAAAAAATCTAGATAACCAATCAACGGGTATGTCTTACGAATGGTACGCGACCCGGGGCAGGCGAGACGTCGTAGACCTGTGTCGTGTCCTCCTGAGGTTCACGCTCAAGGGTCTGCAGCATCCGGAACATGTCCAAGGTGAGTTCGCTGAACTTGACCTGCCAAATGTAAAGCACGACATGAGAACTCAACTCAGAGCACATATTCACTATCGTTGATAAAATGATTCCCTTATGTTGTGAATAGAATTAACGAACAATGGTTGTCCGTGATTACCTGGTCACTGCAGTTTCCAATGATGAGAATCTCTTGCAAGGAGAAGACCATCGGCGGGGATTTCTCCACCGGCGGCGCGCTGTGAGGACTCAAGCGATGCGACAGGACTACGGAAGAGGAATCGAGCTCGATCACGTTTATGAGATTATCGGCCTGCGAGTAGAAAGAAATGAATAGATTAGTTTCGCATAATTATCTCAATCAACAAATATTTCGTATTAAAATTATCTAAGTCCATTAAAGCTATAAATCTTTAAAGTTAACTGATTAACAAAAATTGTCACTTTCGAAACTTGAAATTCGATTACTTCATAAAATAACACTTTTGACCAACTAAAATTAAATATCTATCAAAGATAATTACTATATTCTGTGTTGACTAATTTGCAATTACGAAGAAATGTAATAGCTGGAATACAATGCGATCAAATACCTCAATGAAAGATTTTATTTCTCCTAGAACTAACGACCACTCCAACTGATCCTCTGGCTCGTAGGTAGCAGTGTAATCCTCAATTTGTTTCCCGAGTTCCTATTGGGCGAAATTAGACCTTGAGAACACATTCGGCGTGTCGTCATAATCTTTCGACGCGCGCATAACAACGGTGAAGAAACACGCAGTGTGATGAACTCACGCGAACAAGATCCCGAACCAACTTCATCTTCTTCAGCAAAAGACACACTACTACAAATCTTGCATAATAACGCAGCTTCTTGACCATCAAGTCCGAACTGCAATAGAAACTGTTCAAAAATCAATTAAACCAGAAGCAGATTAATACATTGGAAAATATAAAACATTCAGAGTTGACGGTAGTGGCCACATAGTTATAAAGTTATGCTAACTATACTACTGACATTCGCAACAAAAAATTGATAATGTGATGACAAAAGCTTATCTAGTCAAAAAAAAAAGTACTATAAAACACTAAGAACAACAAGAAATCGCCTCACCGATCCTCCTTGTTGGCCTTTGAGTAGTAAGCCCTGGTGCGGATTGCAGCATAGAACGAGTACGCCTCATTTAGATAATTGGTTTCGCTAGTTCGTAGGCTGCAAAAAAAAAATGACAAATAATTACAATATAGAAAACAAAAACATTCATTTAGATTTGGTGAAGCTTATCATGTCACAAAAGTGAGCTTTATTAGTTACTTACTAATAGTGATAATATAGTTGTCCTATTTTTGAAGCAATTTCGCCTATCTGCCATCTCTTTAGTCCATACTTGGTATCTAGGATTTGCCTAATAAAAATAATCAAGCACTGAACTATGAAACTACTAAATATATTAGTCAAATAAATGTTTCTTCCGCTGTGGTCGAGAGGTAGCGTGCTCGCTCACCAACCAGCGGATCTGGGTTCGATTCCCAGCGCAGCAGATTGTTTGATCGGTTCGTGGTACTGCGCGGGGAAGGCAAACCACCTCTGTATTCTGCCAAGAAAACTCAGGGGGCTTCTGTTCCCTGAAGTCACCAGGTGTCGGGGGATCGAGGGTCGGGGTCCGGAGACGACACGAAGGACTTAACAACAACATTTCTACCCTCTATCAGATGGCCAACCCATTGACCAACTATAAATTACTGATTTGAATTGAAAAACAATTATATAAATCTCCTCTCCTTTCCCGGTGGATTAATTATCATTTCACCAAACGCCTAGGGTCTATCGAGCAACTTTTGGTCAATTTAAACTGCAAGGGTGCCCATCATTTTCGTGACAGTCGTGGCTATATTTCGGCTAGATACACACGATTAGGATTTGACCTAAATATTACAAACTTTTGATTATTTCTTTGTTTTATAAAGGTTTATCACCAGGCTAATAGGTAGGACCCAAGTTAAACATCATACATCCCCAGTGCAAGAGCTGCGCAATAAACGGATTAATTAGGAAGCTAGGCTGAATAATGAGCCTGGGTATTGTAAAAAATACCTTCAGCATAGATCCCTAGAGCCTTTCACGCCATCAAAAAAACAGTATACACACATAAATATACGAAAAACGCAAAAAATTTGGCTTACCTTCCGCAAAATCTGACATATTTACTTAGTTGTTTATACACAAGATGGCGGTCTTGCGTCATAGCAACGAGATGACACTATATGGTGAACAATCACTAGAGCATATATCAGGAAATTTTAAAATTTAAGAAATGTTCACTTACCATTTATTAGTGAATTTAAATTATTTTGATATCTTAAAATATTTCAATGAAAAACTAGATACATTATATTTGTGAGTTTGGTATTATGGTAATTCGACATACTAAGCAGTTTCGTATCACCTTTTCGGGAAAGCCGTTTTCGTTGTCATGGCGATCGCATCCACGCGCGACGTGCGAACCATCACAAAAATCTTCATCACAAACCACTTGTGATACTCAAAATGGCTAGTGATTTGAACTCGGAGCGGCCAGACTACGATAAATTAAACAACTCTGGAAGCTCCACCGTCAAAATTATCTGTCTGGGAGACAGCGCGGTCGGCAAATCAAAGTAAGTTTTGAGAGTCTTTGTGGGGACTTGGAGGTGCGTTGTACTTAGTTGTCGGGACCGTTGTCGTTTCACCCCACCTATTTGATCCTCAATTGTTCAGTATGTTTGTTCGATCAATCGGTTGTGTGGCAACCTGACAACAACCCCGCCTAAACACATAGTAAAGCTGCTAAGTCATTATATTATCAAAGTTGTTGAATTACGGTTTTATTTGGCACCGAAGTAAAATGGCCTGAAAGAATCTTAAGACTCGATTTTGTCTTCTCAATGTTGAAGCGTTAAGCGGTTTCCTTATGTGTTGGTTCTCATTACGTCTGTCATATATTTAGGGTTACGTGTGCATCCACGCATATTACAGCGTATATTAATTGCCTCTTACTTATGTTTACTTATCTTTACGATATAATGTTCCATTAATGACAACGTCATGAACATTATTCGAATCCGGAAACCAATATCAAAATTGTTCCTAAAAATTCGTGGTAAAATTAATCCTGTGAAAAATGTGCACCTAACTAATATGATCGAATTTCATTAAAAAATATAGTTCTGCAAGTTTTGGTGGGGCACTCTAAATTTATTGAGAATGGTTGTTGAATAAAAAATAAGCTGAACAGCATTCCAGGCAAAAACGAAATTCATCATTTTTCATAACGATACATTTAAAATTTTAATTATTGCTCGATCAAAGGATAATATTCAATTATCGACCAATACATTTTTAATCTTATAAAAACGATGTTCGATGTTTGTCTTTCGTTAGGTTGCTGTTCCGACATCTAAATTTACATACCATGGTATAACCGATCACCAATTTAGCGTTACAAATTGTCCTGAAGGGCCCACAACCGCCTAATTTGGCCATTGTCCACACGAGATTCGTTCAATAATAGTCCCCGGGTCGATTTCGAGTCGATATTATTTCGCTCGCCCCCGGAGGATGCCAGGAATACCACCAGCTGTCGTCGCAGTGAGATAACGGTCAATTGGGGGGAGTGGTCCGAATGCCAATTACAAGCTCGAGGGAATCGTTCCATGTACTGATCGTTCCATGTTACACTTGGCAATGCGAACGCCAAAACATTTTATTTACATAAATGCGTATTGGCTGGGACGGCCATGACTAGGAGAAAAGGGACCGCCAGTTGCTGCTGTAGTCTCTGTGTGCGGCGATCCCGGGTTCGATTCCTGACTCGGGCTTTCGTTATTCGACCCCGAGGTCCTGGTGGATCCCACATATTGTCAGAATGCCTCGGCGCAGCAATTACCTCATCTAAATCTAAATTTATTGAATGTTGTACTTTGCGATAATATTGTCAGGTGTTCGATTCCTTGTAGTTGTATCAATAATTTTGATAATATTTTTTTTCTTTTCTGATTCTAATGCATTGCAATGCATTAGAATCACCGTTCTACTTTGACTAAATATAGACGCTTTCTAAAATAATAACAATAAATAGTTCTACGCAAAAAAAAATTCTTAATTCAACGCTTATTTTTTAGTACATGTAATTTAAACTTTCGGGAAGCTTGACATTTACATGTACCCGGTACTAAAAAATAGTGTTTGTTAAAGTTTATAGTTTGGCTCGCATTTTGATAAACATGGAAATTGATGTATGCTTTTATTTTTTATTAATTTGTTTTTAACTGCCTGACCATCGTACAAATTCTTACAATTTTTTTAGCCTATATAAGAGAACGCTCTCGAGCGTCGAAACGTAAGCTACCACCGGGAGTAGAACCCAAATTTGACAGTTACACACAATGTTATTTCCACACTTTCGCGTCGCGATCGAAAGCCACTCAATTCACCCCACCAAGCGCATCCACAGTACTTATTTGTGCATTGATAATTATGAGGAGGAGCGCTACAAAAAAGCGTTTAATCGCTCCCCACTGCTCTTCGAACGCGGACGCGTGCGTTGGGTAGAGATGAAAGGATGCGAGGTCATTGCTCCCGTTAGCAATCCATTTCAGCACCCTTGCGTCCACCTTCCGATGACATATCACCTGTCACTTAAGACCTCTGCGTGGGTGCCCAATTTGTTCTGTCGTCGTGGAAATGACCAGGTGATATGTCAGCGCCATTGTACTGTACTTTTTTTGCGAGTAAAGACATTCGAGATACAAATGGACTGTTTTCGAATTACGGGTGTTTTGAGCTGTGTCGTTGACTTTATTATTTTATTATTTGTTAAAAAAAGTACCGAGCTTGCTGATTCGAGATTGATTTAATCAATTACCAATAACATAATTCATTTATTTTGACGTTTATTTTTTTTTCAGACTCGTGGAGCGTTTTTTAATAAATGGATTGTATCCTTTGCATAATTTAAGTAAAAAATTGTTTGCTAATTGGACATTCATTACAAAAAAAAACATTATTAAATGTTAAAAGAAATAAAATTCTGCACCTACTGTGTATTTAATTCATATAATTTTTAGGATTATGCATATACGCATTCGGTTTATACACATTTACGCCTGTGCGTTCTTATCCCCAACTTAAAATATTACTCTTAAATTTTGATTAATATTAATTTGTCAGTTTTAATTCGACTTATAATATTTTATGAGTTCCAATAAATGTCCTGCTTGTCTGTGTAGATTAATTAAAATTACGTTGCTCAGTTGACCTTTGACTCTGACTAACTGCAGCCAGCCTAAACAGTTGTCAACCGTTGCGCTGACTCTCTACCAACACAAGGCCGAAGTTGACAATGAAGACGTCAGCGTGGGTAAGTCCAATCAGCACAGTTGGCCAAAAAAATACCGTTTTACTGACTGGAATTGTATTTGCAGTGCGTCTCATTGTTATCTAATTTTAATCAGATTTTTGGGACACGGCGGGTCAGGAGGAATTCAACAAAATGCACCCGTCATATTACCACCAAGCCCATGCCTGTATATTGGTACGATTATTATCATAAAAGCTAAATAATTTGCTTTACAATAGATTTTTGCAAATAAACACAGATGGTCAAAAAATACCATTTCATCGACTCGGATTGGTCGGTTTTTACCACAATTTAATTTACCACAATTTCATGTTTTTTTCCCTTGCAAGGTTTTTGATGTCACCAGAAAAATAACGTACAAAAATCTCCTAAATTGGTACCAAGAGCTTCGAGAATTTCGACCAGAAATTCCCTGTTTCTGTGCAGCGAACAAAATCGATGGTATTTACGTTTGTTCATTTTTTTTTCTTCTGTTTTTCATAATTTGTGGCATCACCTGTTTTACAAATGACATCTTTGTATTTTCAAACATTTTCTCTAGTCGAATATAAGGTGACTCAACGAAGTTTCAATTTCCCAAAAAAACATAACATTCCACTGTACTTTGTGTCAGCTTCGGATGGAACAAATGTTGTGCAGGTAAGGTATTTTTTATCCTCAAAAGAAAATGTTGTTGACACAATAATAATAATTGTTAGTTCTATTTTTGCTTTTAATGTTTAATTTTCTGATTGCAGATGTTTCGGGAAGCTATCCGAGCAGCTGTCAACTACAAGAAAAATCCCTTGGACTTTACTGACGAAATTCTTAGAGAACTGGAGGCTAGTAGAACCAATTCATATTTTCCTATATTATTATAATTAATTCGCTGCGCGCTAATTTTTAATTATTGTTGTTGTTTTGCGTTTTGCAAAATAAAAAATAATACAGAGTGCGTCAGTAGTGACATCATCTGATAAATGGCGATGTCCTAATTTTTCTTTTTAGAGTATCGATAGCGGCTGCATTCCTTACGATGACGATGAAGACGACGACGTAGTTCAATGACAAGCGACCAATTAGAAGAATTCCAAATGGCTCAACAATTTTACGTCACCGTTTTCAAAACTCCACAGCACGCGAAAAATATTTTCTATTTGGCCATTACACTGAATTGTTTAAGTCCCTGGACATTAACTGTTTTGGCTTTCAAGTAGTGACTAGACTCTTATGTCCTTCAATTTTTCCCACTTCAAAAATTGTTATTGTGTATCACACCCAAGGAACTTTTCTCAGAATTTGCTATGTTTTAACTGCGATTCCAAATGTAAATTTAACGCTTTGTTAAAACGATTTTTCTAAAATTTGTTCTTCGGGGAGGAAAATAAGTTGTTGGAAGAATAAAAGGAATGTGAGATGTTATTTTTAATTTTTGTTATCTATACCATTTGTCACACTGAACAATTGTATTCATACAAATTTTAAAAATGATTTCTGAAATATAATAAATTATATTTATATCTATTACACTATCAAACGTTTATTATTTTAAAGACAATTGAGGCTCATAATAAAGAAGTCAATGCTCCAAAAAATGTCGTGTACACCAATAACAGGTTTAAAATATTTTTTCGATTAGATTAGTCTAAAAATTTAGCGAACCTTGTGAAAAAGTGTGTTCCAATATTCCTCCTTGAGATTTAAATAAGGAGCTTCCCTGCAATGCAATCATCTTTAATGGTTCCCCTTGAAGGTGTGTTGCCGGAAAAACTTGTAGCATTTCGCATGTGACGATCAACGAGATCAAAATAATAACGAGTAAATCGTTTCTAAGGGTCATTCGTTGACTTCAAGGCATAAATTGGGTGTGATGACGGTTTATTCTTTAACCATGCATCTCTTTTTTCTTGGCTATCAGCAGATCGATAAACTAGATACAATCGCTCATCTCCAGTAAATAAAAATTCCAAGATGGTGGTCATCGAAGTTGTTTTGGGGGCAGTTTTGGTGTTTATTTCATTGTAAACTACCAGAATTTGCGTTCACACAGTGAATACGACTTTAAATAATTTGACAACCGAACAATATGTTCCCTGATAACAAATCTCGTGTTAAACGGTTGCTAACGGCCGCCGCAAATGGTGATCTAACATCGATCAGGCGGGTCGCTGATGAGATGAGCACGACCGGTCAGGTCGACCCTGCGGTATTGGGATCGATATGTCACTCTGGTTCGGGTGACACCATGCTGCATATCGCCGCCCGACATGGTCATGTGGACATTTTAAGGTAAAGTTGGTGAGGAGCATATCATTAGTTTTGTTTTTGTGCATCATGGGATGGGAGCATGGACCCCCCGGTAAATTGGACTCTGCTAGAATCCCAAATAAAAAAATTACCCTGTCTAAAAAAAATCACAGATATTTCCACGAAGAAATTGGGTGCACCAATTTCGAGCGGACGAATGTTCTGGGCAAGACAGCCCTCCACGAAGCTGCCCAGTCAAGTCAACTCAACTGTATTGAATTTTTAACGTCGGTAGTGCGGGTTGCACTTGATTGTCTCAAGCTGGCCGATTGGACGCCACTCATGCTCAGCTGCACCCGCGATCACCTGGGATGTGTGCAGTGTCTGGTGCGGGCGGGGGCCGCATTACGACCCCGCAACAAGGACGGTTGGACGGCATTTCACGTCGCCTGCAGGTATAAGCAGAGGGTTGCTACTGTCACCAGCCGGTGAATTTTCATTTATATTGCTTGTGTTTTCATTTAAATTTCATTTATATTGCCAAAGCTTGAAATTTAAATGTTATGCTTAAAGTAATTTTATGTGATTAGCATAACCTAAAAAAGAAAACGCTAGATAATTATTTTAGTGAAGCTATACAGCCGTACTACGTGTGATTTTCACTATTAATTCGATTAACTATGCTCACAAAATTTATCCATAAAGTTTGACAAAAGGTATCCCCAAAATACGACCCAAAAAAAATGTAACTATTTAAAATATACCATTTGGAGTGAATTTATAATCGTTGCATCGTAGTTTGGTGAACACAATTGCATATAGACGGTTATATCGACGTGATTTGCTTATGGCCTCGTTTAAAATTAATGGAAAATCTTCCTAAAATTTTGAAATTATAAATGATATAACCTAAAATTTTGATTGATTATCTGCAAAGTTTTTCGTTTGTCGATTTTGTTATCGAATTTTTTAAGATATCGTTAATAATTTATTTCAGTAAACCGAAATACCGTTTAAAAAATCCCGTTTCATTTTTCGATTTAATTCCATGTTCCACTAAACAAAGGGAGGGACATGAACACATCGTATCTTACCTGCTCCAATGCGAGCCAAATTTGTGGAACACCGTCAGCAACAATGGACGTACGCCCCTGCACACGGCAGGTAAGTTCAGTCTTTCAACATTGAAACCAAGAAGTAAAACATTATGTATTTGTTTTTGACCGAATTTTGCTTATAGCGCTCCACAGCTGCGTTCGAGTGGTGGGGCTGCTACTGCGCGCTTGGCCGATTCCCCGGGATGAGCGAGACGGCTGCGGAACTACTCCGGCCATGGACGCCGCGAGGGCGGATCAGGTGACTGTGCTAGAGATGCTCGTCGCCCAGCATCAGGTGAGCGTATCTATTTTATACATGTGTATTCCTATTCATCTCGCAAGAATACCCGACGATATTCATTAAGTTATTAAATTTAAATGGTTGTTGAACTTCTTTGTAAGCCTGACTCTTGCTTAATTTCCTACTTTCTAGTGTAAGCCCAATTTGGAGAATCTTACAGTCTCAAATATTTAGCCTTTTAAAATATGACATATCACTCTCTGTCCTTAATTGGTCATTTGACCCCCTTTATATGCCCCTCGGGGTATGCTTGCGGACACATTTTGTAATTGTTAACCTAACTCTGCATTCTTTGAACTTTTGTTTAAATTTTATCTTGTTTAGGCCGACGTTTATGCGACTGATAAAATGGGACGACAGGCGCTCCATCTGGCGGCACAGGCCGGAAGCACTCGCGCAGTCTCATATCTGATAGAGAAGCACGGTGTCAATCCCAATGTCCAGGCCGGGGCTGGCATTACGGCTCTGCATCTGGCCTGCAAGGTAGCCGAAATCCTTCTTTTTTCTGTTTTTCTCCTTTCGATTATCTTTTGTTGTGATTCATTTACTGTGGATCACTAGTCGACAAGTTTACCTACGACAAGGTTACCTCGACAAGTTACCATTTTTCGTTTGATCATTTTTCATTCAATTAATTATCGTTATAATTCCACCATTTATATTTTAAGGAAGGTCAGGATAAAGTGGTGGAAATACTTTTCCAGCTGGGTGCTGACATTAACTTAAGAGATGAAGGTGGCAGAACAGGTAAATAATGGGGTCGGAATCTCATAAATTTATTTCACTTATTATGCCGTTAATGACCTTTTGCCATAATCAAGCATATTACGCTTATGTCTTATTTATTATTTCCAAAACTAATTGTTTGTGCGCCGGTACTCAATTTCCCTACTGCACTGCAGTCATCCCAATAACCAATATATTATTATTTAGTTTATTGTTTATAACGACGTCTCCCATTTTTTCTTGATTAGCGCTACAAGCAGCCATTACGGGACGAAGATTTAATTGTGTCAAAATTCTCACTGATAGAGGAGCTCTTTAGTGGAGAAGTAAAACTCAAAATTGAGATGCCTTGTAATATATTTTATTTTAAATTATTTTGGCGTACAGATACATTTATTATACGAACCGATGGCTCAGTGGGTATGGGGACATGCTACGAAGCCAACGGTCCCGGGTTCGATTCCCGGCGCAGG
>JAUJYS010000064.1:0-35230 GCA_033995665.1 Melogona broelemanni | reverse complement strand
CAGGTGAGACTGACTTTCGCTACGCACCCCACTCGACATCGTATTTTCAGGTCGCTCATGTCTTGAACGTGTAACTTAGCCGAATTTCTATAAATTTCAGTTACAACAATTTAGTAAAAATAAAATTAAGAGGGCACAGTCGTTGCGCAGGCAAAAAAAAACTAGGAAGACATTAAAATCCGACATCCGCAAATATTAATGTCTACTTATAAAACCAGCAGGCCGATAATTAAAATGCAGGCATGCGCGCATAACTGCCCAGTCAGTCCAGCTTTTTGAGTCTTAGATTAGCACACACAGGACGCCGAGTATTTCCTGCACATCTCGTCATTCCACAATTAAGTAAGGGGAGGAGGAGAATAAAACCCTAAAGGTAGCCTCTACACCACGTGACGGTGGGGTTCGACCCCGCCGTCGGAACGCGGACGGCCCCGCGCCACGCCATGATCGGAGGAGCCAAAATTAGCATTCAGAACGCGCGTCGGCCGTCCCAAAGGGGGCCCACGATGGGGACATACCCCTCCCCCCTCCTCACCCGACACCACCATCGGCCTCCATGTAATGACAGGGTGCCTTGCTCACGTCGGTGGCCGGGGCTCGTACACATGTTACATGCGATCAAAACCAAGGTACACGCCATACAGTAACCGTTCCATCGCATATCACGACAGGACGGGAGAAAACGTCGGCGCAAACGATGGGTGGGCGAGATTTGAAATTATCGGTGGTGGGACACACAACAGAATTTTAACTATATTCGCCGGCAACAGGGTACGCAAGCAGACTCGCAATAGACTTGGGCCGGCCGGATGGGCGCTAAGCAATTGATCACGAAGAGTGGGGGAACGAGGTTCGGTACAGCGTCGGGGAAATAAAGACGAACAGAATCTTGGCAAAACTCTCTGGAAATAACTTCTTTCTTGGCTCTGCACCGGACCTCGTTCCCTGCCGAAAACCACAAACTTAGGGACAAGAACGTATGGGTCGATGCAAACGATTTTTCTCTTCTTAAAAGCGAGACGATGTAGGAACCGCAGTTCGAAAACTCATAATTATAGCATTTGGCAAAAATATTTTCCGTGCGTCTAACGCTCCCGATGATGAAGTGTTTTTATTCGAAAGAACAGGCATCTTTGAGTGCATATATATAATTTATATTTCATACCCAGTATTTTTAGAATTACACGTCATACACATTGTACGTCGGCGTAATCTACTATTTTCAGAGACACATTCCCCACCTCTTAATGTTCCCTGAAAGTAATCATGTGCACGCGAATCGTTTTTTTTTATAAAATACCTTACACGACTACTTGGTGCTAAATGTTCTAACGCGATTTTCGTGTAGCATCTTTAGACAGTTCATTACGGATTTAAACACAGAAAAATCATTTTTAAATAGTCTTTCCGTCTATTGTAGTGGTCGCGTGAAAATATTTTAGTGTTAAGACTATAATTATGATATTTCTCTATTGTAAGAGTGATGACCAACCCAGGGAAGAGTGATATATGTCAACCCGTCAAGAAGTTTTCCTATCGCGTTGTTGTAATAATTATTTCTTTTGAATTACGAATTGCCGACAAAACGAACTTTCGGCAACTTTGACCACAAAAAAATAACTCTCCAAGATGTGACTCTCGGCTATGCTGCAAACGGCTGCGGACAGATCCGCATACAGTACTTTAAGAGTATAAAAAATATGTTTATCATCCATCCACTTTTTCAAAAAAAACTAAATACTTCTACAATATCACGTTCCGAACTAGTCTGGGAGTCGCGAGACATATCTCCATGGTTCATTTGGTTAGGACAAACGTATACGTGATCTCCGATGTGTCCAGGCAAATTTCAGTGCACGTGCAGACTAAAAAAAAAATGGAAAAGTGTAAAGCAACACTGCATTTCTTTGGAAGCAGACATGCAACCAATAGTGGCGTGCTTCTTGTACAGAGTATCACCCAACCAACGCTATCCACATGAAACTATGGTCCCGATAGTAATCGGCGGGCCGGCGGAAGAGGGTTTTTATCTCATAGACAGTAGTTGATGTCCAATTACGAAGAAAAAAGGAAGACTCGGATCGAACGACCAATTAAAAAATTTATTGGTCCTTCCCACTTCGCTCCAACCATAACTGTCTCGGTTGAACTTTTACAACCCCCGCCTCACAAAACCAGACAGTCCGCACAAGGACAAGATCGCGGTAAACTACAAAAGACCGGTCTGCGTACTGATTGACATTAAAATTGGATAAAAATATGAAATGCGAGTATTCTCTCGATGTGACGTTATGCAGTTTTATTATCTGAATACTCCGACCTTGAACGCAATAATTATCGCGTCAATACATTATACCGGCAATTTAGAAGTCTCCTTAGCAGGCCTGTTTATACCTGAATTAGTTAAGACTCGTGCTTGCATTAATTCGTAGTTACGGCAGGAAAACCACCAGTTTAATAAACTCTTGCAAATAGCATTGCGGGACACACTTTGAAAAGATAACGCCATATACACACATGTGAGAGCCGAAATTGTAAGCGGTCACGTTTACAGAGCGAGCATAATGTCGTCGAGAAATATTAAGACGGCAAAAAAAACAACGGAAACGCATTTGCAACGGTCCAATTAATTATCCCACAGAGCATACTTAGTATTCCGAACGAACAATGGAAAAGCAATCGTCGAAATATACTTATAAACACCTCTTGACATGTCTTTAAATTTAATGAAACTGTACATCGACGTGTCATAATTTGTTGTAAAACGAGCAGATGAAAAAGCATGGGCTTATATGATCACACTTTTAAATGTTAAACTTTCCCTAATTATTGTTTGATCGAATGTTTCAATCGGACTATTCCATGCTAACCGACCAATGCAAACGAACCTCATTGGAAACGAAACTTTTTAATAGTTTGTATTCTTGAAAATGACAACACAATCTTACTTATTATTATTCCTGTTTTGAGGAGTTTGACAAATATGGCCGTGCTTAAATTATTTTTTGTTTAAAAAGGTACGTTCACCTCATCGAATTATTGGACATTTTCAGGTACAGGCACTTAGGAAATTGGTATACTTCAAACGAGCTTCATAAGATAGTATGGCATTGACATTTAACATCGTCATCTTAATTCATCCGGTCAACGAAATTCGAAAACCGGATACTGGCAAGCTTAATTATAGATAGAGGACACCACACACACGCATGTGTTTGTCTCTCTCCATAAATTAATTTTTGAATGACACGTTTAGGACACAAACAAAAACGAGTTTTGCCATCTCAATAAACGGGCGAGCATGAACGTGGACGCGCTTTTTCCAGGAAAAAGGTAGCCGGTTCTCATCAGGTTCTACCATATACACGTTTGTCATTCGTATTATGGATTTGACAAATGAGAGAAATAAAGAATAAAAAACAGGATTGTTCGAGACTTCGGCTCTGCCCAGCTAATATTCCTGTCATTATGGTCCCAATTACATAGTCCTTGGAACAACAAATTGACACGGAATTAAGTGGCGCTGTAATTAAATGGCGTACTCACCTGCTTCGTATTTTGTTCTTATGTGTTTAAAATAAAATATTTCGTACTGACCAAGCACTCGTTATTTTGAGCTTTTGCCGGCTCGCTGTCAAACCGAGACATAATTATATCCGCAAAATGGATTTTTTAATGAGATCGTATTACTCTAAATTCAGTTTCGACTAAGCGAGAATTGCAAATGCCGCTGATGTCCAATTATAATTTTACTTGACGTTTGACGCTTGATAAGACTGCGAAACGGTAGTTAGACCAAAGATCTGAGAAGTTTACTTGAAACGAAGACAAAAACCAAAAAAAAAAAATATCGAGATCTCAGAGGTCCTAATCCAACAACAAAATTGACACCAAAAAAAAAAAAAAAGTTTATCGCCAATTTTTAGGTCATCCATATTTAATCTCTCGCATTAAGAGCCGATAAAAAATGGTGCATCTATAAGAGTCTAAAGTATAAAATCATTTTTTCCGACATCCGTCCCTCATCTAGCATAGTTCAAAGACAATTGGCAGTTCGTAATAAGATGCCACCAAACCAGATACATTTGTAAAAAGCGCACATTTTGGTTTTTTTTTTTGGCGAGTGCAGTTTGTACGTGTCCTACATGCAAGCCTTATGCAGTCTAGACTGGCAAAATATTTTTTTTTAAATAATTTTTCTCTTCACGGAAGATTAGAAGTTTGTTTTTTTAAACTCGCAACTTCCACAGTTTCCACAGGATATGAAACATCCGCCTAAGAACATGCGTCCACAAAGGTGGACTGATTTTAGCCGAGGCACAATCAGTATCCTTCGGCCATATGCTAGATGAGGGACGGATATGGTAATGATATGCCGCATACGCATTGTCCAATTTTCGGGCTTTCAAGAAAATGCAACTTTCAATCTCAAATGACGGGGAAATGCGTTCAAGTATTTATCATATTATATTTTCGGGACTAAAATCATTCCTACAGATGGAGCTGTGAGAAAAATGCGAGGACATTTGATATTTCCAATAGAAATAGCCTGGAAACGCTGTACCAACGACAGACTCTTGATTATCATCGCTAATTGACCAGACTGGTGCGAACCCCTAAAAGTATTAATATTATCTTTTAACAGACAATAACTTTAACCGCTTAAATTAACCGCTCGGCGGCTTAATCGCATTAATGAGTCTACGATCAGATAGTTTATTGGTTTCTACGTTATTATGGGTAGCGTGTAGGGTCGCAGGAAGATATATTTGCGACCTAAAAGTATTTTTTTCGTTGACTTTTTTTCAAAACCCCACAAAAGTCGCTTCGATGACCTTATAAAGAAGCGCACACGCAAGGCCAGACGTCTGCTCGGAGCTTTACAACTTTTGGTTTCAAATTTCAATATATTTTTTTCTCCGCTAGTCGTTTTATCCGGCAGCGATTTTGACAGCCGCATTTTTACTTGGAATTCTACAAGTCGATTTTTTTTTTTCTTCTTTTTTGTTACTTCCCATGTCGTGACACCAATTTTAATCTTTTAAAAAACCACAAACACGTACACGCGCAGGCTTTTGCAAACATCGAAAATCCAGTCGCAAGAACACAAGTTGACAGTCACCGATTGGCTTAGGGCGATCCGAATTGAGTGATTTATGCAATTCTGCTTCAACATGACATCGTCTAACTTCTCCTCCAATCTCCGACACAATGTAATGCATGCTCATGTAATACCAGTCATGTCAGTATATTTTTATTTATTCCGGATCACTGTAGTGAATAGCACTACAGGAGGTTACATACAGGAGGTATATGGCCTACTTCGAAACTTAAAAGAAATAATAATCAAAGAAAAAACAGATCATTTATACAGATACAGATCATTTTTTGGTAATGTCCAAAATATTATAACGTGCACTGTATAAAAGTTTTGTTAGCAACAAACAAATGTTGATGCAGGAAAATTTATATATGCACCTTCTACCAAAGAAAATAATTTATAACCCGATAAGCTGCCAAGACAACCTAAATTAAGTTACCATTCGTTCTTGAATCACTTCGTTTTCGGCCACGTGAGGCTTTCGAAGTCGCCATTTTATTAAAAAAGTAGCAAACGAACTTATCCGCGCGTGTCTTGATTACAAACCTGTTTCCAAACTTAAGTTTGCACGAAAGGAACTTCTAAAAACTACGTTCATACAGAATCATAAAACTGTATTATGTTCATACAGCATCATGAAACAGCATTATGAAAAGACAATCCATTGGCTTCCATATAAAAAACTACGACTAAAAAAAGCTTACTTAAGATTGGGATGGAGGCTGGCTGTAAGCATTCAAATTCCATACTACCGTACCGATAAATATTTTTCCCTACCACTAGCACCAGAGGTATCTGCTAAACCTGATGTTTTCAATTCAAACTTGGTCAGTATGGCAGTAGAATGTTTGATTAGTGCAGACATATTTTTGAACGTTAGATTCAAACTCGGGGTGGTTTTGAGCACGTCTCGGCCGTTGCATACCAAAGGCCTAATCCAGTCTTATCCAGACAAAAATCCAGTCTCTAAAAATATTTTTGAAAAGTTCTTATCATGTCACTTTTGACTGGCTCATCTACGAACTGCCAAGTGGTCATCCAAGATGGCCAAATTTGACATTTCTTATAAGCATAAATTGAGACTGGAGGAATCAAACATTTTCCAGGGGCTCATCATCCTCCTCATGGACAATCATGATGTCGGATCGACAATCGCCTTTTTATGACCATGACCACGCTTATAATAAAAAAATAAGTATCCATGACCTGACACGGGCATAGCTGTGTTGCAACACTACACAATGAATAAAAGATAAACCATAGGACCTCCGGGGTTGCTGGCGAGTACACTCGGATATTGCTATTGAAATAGAAAAGGAGTTGTGCGAAAAAAAATCGGCAGAAAATAATAGCGACAAAATAAGAAGGAAAGATCGGCGCATCAAAATCCAAATTTACCGTGAGCATCGAGGGTTTGCCCTCGTACAGGTGCCGATTCCACGCAATTTTCGGACCGCGGCGTCGGCACTCTCACGACGGAGAGCACCGTGGCGTGGCACACGCTCACCACCACCAACGATCAGCAGACAGCCTTTACGAAACGAAACGGTGCTGGGACCACCGTTGGACTCCAGCGACCCGCTGTCCACCCGGGTGCACCCCCACACACTAGTCAGCAACCGGAAAAACACGCTACCAGATCACCGGTACTCCACATCTGGCGCCATGCATATCGGCCACGTGCGGTAACGGCGACAGACGACGCTTGCGGGTTACCACGGCAACGATTAGGAAAAAAAAGATGGGCTCGCGAAACACGTGATCACAGTATTCCAAATATAAAAATCACCCTTGTTAAGGCGAAGCCGCTGCAAACACAATACACACGCGCGTTTGAATCACGTGTCAATCACGTGACGCACCAGCTGGTCACACGGTGAGTGGGCGTGGTCAGATTTCAGAACATCCGGGCAGCACCAATGGCACGGGCTGGCGTGGGTGCGGGTGAGAACTTGACCGGTGTAATAGATCACCACCAGAGGGCATCGAAGGCGTTCGAGAAGAGGATGGCGCCGCGGCACGGATGCCTCATCAATTATTACTGCGTTCGCACGAAGTCGGAAAAAGCGCCACGCGATTTTTTTTGCGGTGGTCGGCGGCGGCGGGAGGAGGGTATACCGGCGTGGACCCGACAGGAGCCAACGCCACGCGGACGAAGAACGTGAGCGGAGCGTGTGCGGACCGGAGGAAAAAAAATCACCGGCGAATGCCGACCGAGCGCGCGAGAGGGAGAGAGGTAGGTCCCGGCGCGAGCGTGATCAACCGCGCGGCCTGTGTCTGAGCGAATCGTGTAAAGTGACCATCGGAAAAACGAGCGTCGGACGGACACAGCGCGAGCAAGCGAGCGAGGCACAAAGGCACGCACACACACGTGCACGCAGGGACATAAAAGAGCGCGAGTGGGATAGGAGCGGAGCCGGCGAACGCGCGCGGGACGGGACGGGTCGAGCCGAGCCAACGCGAAGGGGCGGCCGAAAAATCGCTCGGGGTGGACGTGGTACCGCAGGAGCGCGCGCGATCGAACTCGGGAGGATGACGGCAGGTGGCGCGCCGTTGCCCAAGGCTGCTTGCGCACCTGTAAGGTGTTCATCTACTTCTTAGAAAATCAGTGATCGGACTTCTAGTTAAATTTCGCCAAAGTTGACTAGGAAAATAACTATTTGTGCAACCAATAAACACTTTTGTCAATGAAAAGTAAAAGAAAAATGGCAGCTTAATTTGAGAATGAATGTGTCAACTTCCTCATACGTGTCCTGTGTCATACGTGACAAGAAGTAATATCTATTCTGCTATTCTTATTTTCCCAGGGTGTGTCGGCTGTGGAACAGTCTACCAGAGTCTGGAATTCAGAGCCTGTTAAAATAAGGATAACCCCATCTTTGTCCTTAACTGGTCTTTGACCCCCACCATTGACCCCCTAAAAAGGGGCTGCTTGTGGGTATATATTGTAATTGCAATTGTAATTGTAATATTTGACAATAAGTATTATCAAAAATATTTAATTATTCTTTGATATCTTTGACTTATTATTTTGCTGGTTGCCAATCGGTTTGTGAATTATGAGCTACTGGTATTAACGAATCTGCAGGTAGCTGTCGATTTATTCACCACAGATTAGTTGCAAGAGAGTAGGTGCACAAGCAGCTTTGCACATTCGAAACAGGTAAAAGACGCTGTCGACGAAGTGAAAAATACTGCGGAGGGGGAGAGCTTTTCACGAGCTGACAAGAATAACGTATACCGACAACAACCATTGGTTGGCAGTGCGCTCTCGGCGAGGGCAGTCAGCCAATGACAAGAAGCACCGGCATTTCACTTTGGTTCCTCAAGACGAAAGGCATATCGCGGCGGCCCCTTCGCCGGCTATGCGGGCTCAACCATTCAATCTAACGAGAAACAAATTTGAGGAAAGCGTTCGATACAACAGATAGAGCAGATATATACCTTTAGGCGCATCTCTGACAGGCGCAAAACAAAAGCGTTCTTGGGGGCGCAGAATATTAGGAAAACCTTCGACCCAAGCTTCGCTTAAACGTAACAGGCAAATTAAGGTTTTCCCGAAAGCGGTTCAGTCAGATTCTAAAGTGCTTTGACGCAAAGAATTTTACGAAAGCTTTCGATCCGTGTACGAGTATCTAGGAAAGTGAATGTGCGCTAGTCACAGATAACCATTGTAGCAGCGGCGGTGTTTATAGTACGTGCAATGGCAGTCAAAGCTAACCTGAACGGAGGTTAGTGACAGTTTATGACACGGAAATAAAACACTAGAGCAGTAAGCAATTGATCGTAAGATATTTATCACGACGATATTGTGACCGGTAGGCGGTAGCATAAACCACTTAAAGAAAAAGGCCATCACGTTCAAGGTTCAGCACGAACTGTTATTCAACAAGTTCTGTGAACAAGAGATTCACTTCAAAACGAAATAGTTTTGTTCTTACCGCAAAGACACATCAGAACCGGTATTCATCACAGGTTGAACATAAACGATGACATGTTTAAATCCGAAAAAAAATTCCGAGAATGTCGATGCATCAAAAGATATTAAAATCAAGTATGATTTTCCAGAATCGCATGTATCTGTCCAAAAACTACGTTGTTATCGAACTTTAAATTCAGTACAAAAATGCTGAGCTAAAAGATAACTGGCGAACCGAGAGTGGGCAGCATCCAATGGGTGGCAAATGTACATGCAAGCGTGTATATACGGTTGTTTCAAATTAGGAGTCACGATATTTAAATTGGCACCAGCCAAACGTAACTACCTAGTATAAAAAATACGGTTAAAATTACGAAAGTATTCCATGCCATTTTGATCAGTTCTGATTTTAGTTACCAAAGAGTAATTAGCCACTATCAACCATTAATACTGGATGTATTCCGGCCGAGCTTGATGAACCGGAATCGAACCGCGACCTATCCACCTGACAACAGCACCGAGCCACTCAGAACAAGGTCTACGTCAAAAAACATTTGCACCTCCAAATAATGTAACATACCCCCACCCCCCTTCCACCTCAACATCCACCACCACCACGAAGCCGACTGACTACATGCAGGGAGCATCAATTAGGAAGAACAATTTCCCCCCGCAGTTTTATAAGTGGCACTTGCATCACTGCACGGACGAAAAACTCCCGACCGCATCTATACAGCAGCATACAGACGCCGGCGCTATACACGTACACGTATAGCGCGTAAATGGCGTTGAGCGGGAGCGCTTTCATCGCTTTAGCTAAATAACGCAAAATGCGGAGCAATTTGACGGTCGCGGATGTGCGCGGGGGCCGGATTAGGAACATCACAACGCAATTTAATGGAAAAATACGACGAAGCGGATGATTTTTTTTTGTAATAAAAATAAATTACATTTTTTGATGTATCAAATTTAATTCAAATTGATGTAAGGTCCATGCTTGTGGTTGGTTGTGTTTTTGATTAATTTTCTATAGTCGACATTAACAATCTCAGCGTCAACCTATAACTCGTGAGAGGTAAAGAGTGAAAATGTTTTTATTTTCAATTGTGATTATTGTTTGCATTTGTATATTTTTTTCTAATAATAACTTTTCCAAGAAATGTTTTAACATGAAATTTAAAATAAATTCTGAATTTAGTAAAATGTATAGGAAATTATGGGATACATACATTCACGCATAGACAAACCGTTTATACTCACTAGCTTAACTAATCTCATAAGATAGAAGCATCGTCAGAGACCTTTGCCGAAGTATTTCGAAAGTTTCCAATAAAAGTGGCAAGGGTCTTTACAAAAAAAATATTTCACATTTTGTGTGTCTGGTAAAAATTACAAAAAAAAATGAAACTAAGCTATAAATAAACCAAATAGAAATCCGGCCCTGCGTAGGCACAGTAGCTATAGTTAGCTGGAGCGAAATCGGCTCTTGCAAACTTGCTCGCCTTTCGGCGGAGGAAGTGTTTTCCCCCTACAATTAAGCACCAATTCTACTGTATATTGTTTTGAAGCAAGATAGAGAGCGATGCCACTGTGCATAAAAGCTGGGCCTGCTTTTCCTACACACCAACACGTATATCTACCTCTGCCGGGCGAGCATTTTACCGCGCTACTCCCAATAATTATTTCGGCGTGACATTTTCTGCTGCCAATAGACGCGTTACGAACTTTCCGAAGACTGGCAATCGACATCTCATCACCTCTCACAGATCATATTGAGCCGCCAGGTTACAAGCGAAGATATTCTCATCCGAATCGCTCGGTGAGCTCCAAGTCTTCGAAAATTAAACAACTGCGTGGGTCAGGAGGATGTTCGGATGTATTTGTGTTCAAGAGAATATTAAAAACTTCGAATTGGTCCAACCGACCAAAAAAAAAAAAATCACAAATCGACTAACAAAATTGTATCTCGCCACCATAAAATATATTCATTATGATAAAAAGAAGTTTCTGGTCGAATTTGTACATGCACTGTTGAGCACATTCTAACAAGTTTTTCACTTTTATTAAGCGTTAAGTCTTTCAGATTTACATATATTTTTTTTTAAATGTCACCTTTCTAACAAAGATTGCTTTTGAAACTTGTAACTTGAAAAAAGCACAGAACCCATAAAAAATTTCGTCAAAAAAATTCAGGCAGGCAACTCCACATTTAAAAATAGGAATTGATCATCACTGAAGTCACATTTCTTCGAACAACTTTCTCTCAGCAAAATGGAGACGATGGGGTGGGCCCTAAGTGTGCGACAAGCAGCGTACAATAGATATCCTCTCCATACGCGAAACGTGTAAACAGTGTAAAACGGCCAACAAAAAAAAGGCGCTAAATCTATGGAATTATCAGTCTTTAGTTGCCACGCTTGACATCAGCAAGCAAGCAGCAGCTCGACAAAACTGGTCGACAGTGTCGTTTTCCCCCAAACGCACAAACTACAACAGCATGCAACGTGCGGTAGCGATTGGGGGCAGGGTGGGGACAGCAGGTAAGTGCTTTTTGTCTCGGAAAGGTGGGAGGGGGGGGGGAAGTTGCGGGAGGCAGAGAGTGCCATGCGTGATGGACTTTCCATCTTGGCCAATCTCTTTTTCTCTGCTCCTGCAGAGAACGGGGGTGGTGGGTGGCGGGCGATAAGGGGTGGTGGTAGCGGTGAGTCTAACCCAGGGGCAGTCGAGCGTGCAAACCGGCCTACCGAAATCGAGCAGAGTCGTCCATGCGTGACCTCCTCGCCACTGCATCCCCACCTCGCACCGCATACTACCCTCCCCCCTTCTTGTTTTCTTCTGGCCAATCTGGTCGACCGGCAAGAGAACCAAGATGACGGTCATCACGAAATTGGATGTCCACGATCTGATCACGTGATCAAATATATGAAATGTGTTTGTTTTCTTGCAAATAAATAACGATGACGCTTCCTTACACAATGTTTACGTCTAAAGTTGTAGTTTAGCTCCGATATTCAAAACTAAAATTAATTTTCTGAACAGCATTCCATATCGAAACATTTCTCTGCACTTAAAAATTTAATCGTAAAATACAAATACATGGATCTCCTGAAAAGTTTTGTGATTCAAAGAAAACGATTTCTACAAAAATAAAAGTGTCGTTTCCAGATTTAAAATATTCTATTCAGAAATTCATAATCAATTTGCCCATCACTAGGCATCTTTATTTTATTTTATTTATTTATTTTGTCATTGTCTCTTTCCAATCCTGAATAATGAAACAAATAATTTAAGTCTTGCGGACGTACATGTACGTTCATAAAACACATTTTATGTCAATGTGCTGCCTGGCAGCGCATTTGTCATTACAGGTGAGAAAGCGTTTTTGCTTACGTGATACGAGTTCACGAAACTGCGGGGAGGCCGGCGAGTGTGCTCTTGTATGAGCAGGAAACCACAACCACCGACAAACCCACGTGTGGATTTTAGTAAAAGGTCTGCTCGATTGACATGAGAAAGACTGCATCGAAATTCCCATCCCTCGACGCAGCAGCAACTACGTCGAACGCTTTCTTCCCATCCCAAATGAAGGTCCGGTCCGGTGCCAACGCCCCTCCTCCCCCAACAATTTTACCAGCAGGTAAATTACAATGGTACAAATACTACAAATTATTAAATATAATTTTTGAATCCTACATTTTCCACTTCGACGTGCTACGGATTCAAATTTATATAACGTGCAATGAATGACGAGAAAGAAAGGCGAGAAAATTACATGGTATTAGTGTGCCTTAATTTGTAATCGGCACATGGATATTTGCGTGTCGTAATCATATGGATAGACGATGATGCTTTGAAGAAAGCCGAAAGGAAAAATATTTTCAGCCTACCCCAAACTCAAATGCATATATACACTGTGTATTTACGATGGCGAACTCTCGAATTTTGAACCACATTCAATTCGATAAAATCTTAATCTCGAAACGACCTACATTTGACTATTCCTGGCCTTCTAACTACTGGTGATAAGCATCCGATACAATCTTTCAAAGAAAAAGAATATCTCAAAATCTTCGTATGCAAATCGCCACCGGTTATCTCCAAATATATGTCACCACATATTTCATGAAAATTACCCGCCGCTCAGACATATTTGCACGGTGACAGAGCAAAGCGGCAATCGGGTTCGAAAAGAAAAATTGAAATTGCAAATATAACCAAACTGGCAGTGGAGTGGATAGCATAGCGCGCGCGAGCAGTAGTTCCACTGTCATTTCCAGCTATAAGCCGACGATGCGCCGTCGTCCCTTAGGATTATGGATGTTCCTTTGGAGCACGTCTGAATGGTGAGTTATTCCAGCTCAGCTATTTATTCGACGGGGCGGATTCGCGATTTTCAGAAAGGGAAAAACCGGGAGAGCAACTTTCCAGTTTGTTGTACCACCCCCTCCCCCTTGCAATCCCCCGTCGTCAATTCCTGTAGCACGTATAAAACACGCATGAGGAACATGATCCTCTCTCTCACACCTCCTATTCAACCCCCCCTCCATACCCCAGGCACCAGAATTTAGAAAAAGATGCGTATCGAATGCTTTGCATGCAGATAAGGACCGAAAGAGTGACAGATAGCGCGCAACCCTTTGGTGACACAACCGAGGATCAGAAGGGGTGGTCAGGAGGAGAGGCAAGGGGGAGCCAGCGTAAACATCTTCAGAACAGAAAATTACTTGGAACCCCGAGGTGGTAGCCCGGGAGCTTAACGGAAATAGAAGCGGTTGGAAAAACGGGCAGCGCAATCAAAGTACGCAACAACTGGGAGTGAAAGGGGTTAGCAGGGATTCCGTGGAAGAATATATTGGGATGGAGGTGGAGGTGGGGGTAAGTGTCTTCATGAGAAAGGTGGTTGGTGGTGGTGCGGGAGAGAAGGGTCATGGCGTCCCGGGACAAACAAGATTACGTCCTCCAGAGACCCGATCTTTAACAGGATTTGTTTGCAATCAGTTTTCCAAAAAAAAACGTCTACTGTGTAACACCAAGCAATCGACTCCGCTGCTACTGCGTCGGCATCATCGTCGATTTTAGATTTTTAGTCACGAAAAAAGATCAATTTTTCAAAAGTATATTTGGGCTATTAAGAACGCCAATATTTGTTCTAAAAGACCAATACAACTCAGCCTTAGACCAACAACTTCAGCAATTTTGCCGTTTGTGCGTGCTTTCGCCACGTAAGCAGATGAGGTCGAACCACGGAGACTACACTCGTACTTTGCCTGCCCAACGAGTACGCAAAACCCATTGATTTGTAACTTGACCATCAAACGACAGCGAATACCGAAAATCCCAGAAATCCCGTAACCATTTTGGGCCCATGGGTGTCGGGAGGATTGTTATCAAACAGTACAGTGGATTTCGGGACCCCGCAAAAGAAAACAAGGTCCACACATGCTGCTGCTACCGCTGCCGCAAATTGAAAAGGGTTACTCGACGGAGAACCTCTTTTGACGATGCGATCGCTTTCTCTGCGTAACTCGCGAGAAGAGAAAGGTGTTTGGCCGGGGGGACGGGAAAGAACCGGCGGCATTGAAAAGTTTGGAGATTGGAGAAAGTGGGTGGAAGGTCAAAGGGTGGCATAAAGGGGAGATGGGGAGAAGGGGGTAAAGGTATACAAGAGGACGTTGAGCCCGAGGCAGCGCGAGACGAAAGGAGCAGCACTGGTTTCAGGTGCTAGGTGGTGGATAGGCCCGAGGGGATATCTGGGCTCAACCTCGGGTTGGAAACTCGATACGTGCGTTTCGGTTATCGGACGTTGGCCCGTCGCTCAGCAGGGTGAATTAGAAAAAAAGAGTCACATGGCGGCGCCACCGTATCGTCCAATGTTCACTTTTCAAATTGACATTTACGGTATTCTAGATGCCCGCAATGCGTGAACGCTAAATCGATATCAATACGCATGTACACTGTACAAGAATAGTCAAATGTGCATTTGGAACAACAATTACATAACATGTTCCAACGCTTCCGTAAAACTACCTGGCCATTACCCCTTGTCAACAAACTGGTCATTTTTTATCGCGGAAAAAAATACAATTGTTGTTTATCGTACGCCTATTCGAGCGAGAAATATGATTACAATTTCTCGAGCAACCATATCACTCTCTAAGTGGTAGTAATTGTCAATTAGCCTTCGACTGCAGCAAATGACTGCAACTGCATTAACCATTACTCAGCACTATGACACACTACAGGGTGTTTCGCCAATTGATGGTAAAAAAGTGCTTCAAACTGCAACAGCGATTTAGTGCGGATTTCCTCCTTAGGAAATGTTGCCACTTGAAACGCTTAAATGCTGTCACTCGAAGTATTGAAATTTAGAATTCGTCATGAAAAACTGACAAATGTTTTTTATGTCCTTAAATGTTATTTCTAAGCTACATAAGAAAGATTGCTGAAGTTTCAAGCCTGCAGCACTTTTTAAAAAAATATAAATTTGTAGTTCTTGGAAGGTGGGAAGCGCTAAAGATTGAGGAGGAAAGGCAACGAACATCGCAGCTTCTCTTAAGAAAAAAAGGCAATAGCGCCTTTGACATTTCGGTTTCGCTAAATGAATTTCAAGATTACCCTGATAATAAAACCCACACACGCAACAGCAGCACAACTTCGGACACATGAGTATGAAGAGCTGGGGCACTAGCAAACATTTCAGACACTGGCCGCCAGAAAAAAAAACTGGACGACTTCTACCGTCCCCCCTCCATAAAATACAGTTTTGTTGATCGCGTGTGCGCAACCCCGCAGCAAACGGAATCGAGAAACGAGGGAAGGGCAAGGTAACGAGGCGGAGTGCATGACTGGCCAGCGCGGAACAGGTGAAGGTGGCGGCTCACGCGAGGTGGAAAATAAGCTCGCCTTGTTTCCTTAAATTTCTGTGGGGCACTTGCGAATGATTCAACGCTAAAATGTTACATCTTCGTCGTCGTGTATGAACGCAATGCATTCCGACGTCCCCGACCCCCGCCATTGGCCCTTCCGGGGCTGCTTGCGGCTACATATTGTAATGAGGCGCGTTAAAATTCTGCTTCCCCATTACATGCACAAATATAAAACTTGATTATATGTTTGTGTGTATAGCGATTCTTGCGACAGTTACTTGGTCGTGCGTCATGTTCTGCAATCGTGAGGAACCAAAAACTGAAATAAATTCTACCACCTCTATTGGCCCCTTACCCTGGATCTTTAAAGACACAAGAATTGTTTCAAAGACGAATAATTGAATTCGCGCTTTCAAAGAATAAAATTGAAGAACAAAAATGTCGCGCAAAGCATGGAATAAACAGTTAAGACATTTTTTTTTAATGCGGCTTGAACTATGAAATTAACTTAGAATTGTTGACTATGATTCACTGATAACTATGATTGAAGTCTCAAATAAGTAATCCTCGACTCTGCGAACAAGCTGAGCGAAAAAATCGCTCCGGATGTTCCAGAAAAGCGGTTGTGATGATACTTTCACTTTCCTGGCATCCATCCACACACATGGAGCGTGAGGGTGCAGCACCAAATTCCACCGTCTCTGGATGAGGGATCCCGTTCCCGGCAACAGGTTCCAGGCAACGACCCCCAAGAAAACCTAACAACAAACCATCACCTTTCCCTCCCCGTGACCACCACACCACTACCTCCCCCCTTTCGGTGACTTCACCAGATTTCTCAACTGCCATTTCAACGTGTTCGTGACAAGTTCAACGGGCATGAACAAATTTCAAAACCCAAAAAAATATTATTTGGACAATATAGAACTTCATAACTATACACATGCAGGTAGAGAAAGCACACTGTATACACCAACACGACACAATGGAAGCATAAACAGTTTGTGGGGGGAGGAGAAGTAGGTGTTCCCCTAACTTCTGGTCACATTCGCACATGGCCTGCGAAAGTAATAATTGAATCCGGGCTTCGGCTCAGTCAATCTGCCGATAATGCACACACATTACGCACGGCACAACACAACCCCCGTCTATTTTGGTCTCTGCGAACGAGGCCGGACTTATTGATTGAACGCGTAAAATGCGCTAGTATGTTGTTGGTAAAAAAAATTACGCCAGTAGAATGGAGCGCAGAGGAAATCGTTAGGCATTCATTAGCGGCGACCCAACTTAAGCCATCCACGATAATGTTGTAATGGAATATTGTGGTAGCTGGAAACAAGTTTAAAAGTTAAAACATTTGAGCTGCATAGTGGATAAATTTAGAAATTAATTTTTATTGCAACTACGACATGACAAAAAAAAAAAAGATAAGACGATTTCAAGAGGCTAACAGATTTTTTCAATATAATATATGTTCTATATTTATGAACAAAAAATATGCAGTAAATTATGTATACTAGCTTAAAGGAACACTTATTAGTTTTCTGTATATAGGAAAACAGTATTAGATTTTTAAATTGAATGAGAAATTATCAGACATTTATTAAAATACTGACTGTTGAGAGTGAATTCAGTGACGTACGTATTTTGGAGAGTTAGTCATATGATTACCTAGCGTTACGTACCGGTAAATCGATAATTTTTTTTTTGTCCACGTGAAGGAAAAATATTTACAGATTACAGCTGTGACCAGAGAGCGTTTCGCAAGGCGTGCGATGTGTGATTTTGTCAAGGAAAGCAAAAACATTTCTCTTCGCTGTATGACTATCCGCTGGAGCAAAATGTTAGATCAGCCAAATCGCATGATGGACTTGAAAAAAATTCATATTAGCAGACAGAGCATGTCCATGCCAACAGCTAATAACGATAACATTGCTTGCCGATGGGATGAATATTAAATACGTGCATCATTTCTCTGGGTGGGCGATAATAGCGAAACGACGACTAATCATATTTCTGGTTTCAGATGCGAATTTGATTCTGCGTTTTTGTACACAAATAATACATGCATGGAGAAGTTGTCTCTGGTAAGATTCATCTTCTGCCCTTCCCCCCCCCCTCCCAATACAACTAACCGGAGGTACGGGACGTTCTCACGGTGACCCCCGCCTCTGCACGTGCACTCGCCACCGCGCATGCGCGTCGGGGGCCTCACGTTGCACCAGCAGCGAGATACGCGCAGAACCGTCGGGGCGCAAATCACATAAACCCACAAATGATACAAAACCGTCCAGCACGAGGTCGACCACGTCTGTCATTTAAGCACTTCTCTATAATATTAGAACGAAATACGAGACGCAAGTCTTTTCCACCAGTCACCTCAAGAGATTAAACAATTATTTCGAAAATCAAAAAATTCTATAACGCATTAGCGGTGAAGGTTACGTCACCTTCGGCCGATGTGACCGGCCAGCCACTGCCGCAACCTGCGCCCCCTCCGTCCGAGAGCCGAACCGTGCAACAGGGCCTCGTTTTCCACTTGTCAAATAACGTTAATAATAGAGTGGCTCGGCCCGCAGGGGCTTGTTAGTCGGCCTGTTTTTAATGGCGCCCCCCGGGCCAGCGCCACACGGGCACCAAGCGCTACCACTGCCGCCACCACCACCACCACCAGCATCAGCATCACCGAACGGCCAACCGGGAGGCGATGGCTGGTGGGTTGAGGAGTAGGGGGGTTGGCGGACAGGTCGAGGTAAGGGGCCAAGGTAACCCCTCGCGCCCGGCGTGCGTGTTATGAGTGCGCGTCAACCGAGAAACACGACGCCGCGAAGCCCTCTGTGCGTGCTCTCGAGCCATTCGCGCCGTCTTGCGGTGTTGTTGTTATACTGGTCCGCCCAAGACGTGACGAACTAATTAGAAACGTGCATCATATTTTTATTGCTAAAGAAATTCTTGAACCAATAGAGCTCTTAACTATCATTCCGAACGGAGAAGACGATCCAGATTGCCCAGGGACAACGGACATTTTTTCGTTTACTTTTTAAACAGCGCTAATTTATTTTACTTTAAAATGTTTCTTCGCATTTGAAATTATTTTTCTACCCACATTTATAATTTATTTACATGTGTGCTAGACGAATAAATCAATAAATATAAGTATTTTATAATATTTGCATTTTCACTATTTTTTATCGTTTTCCTAGTCATCGATTGTCCTATCGATTCATGCTGTACGCTGCAGTTTTATTTGCAAAATAAATATTTATTCTATGCTTCCGAATAACATGGCTTTCCAACATTTGGGTGTGCGGTTAGGATCGGTCCCAGTGACCGAATGTAAAATGTAATATCGTCTTCGCTTGCGATCAACAGTGTGTATGTGTGTGGTGTGTGCGAGGAAGCGGGCATCGAAGGTGCTCGCGGAGGGCCGGCGGTCAAACAACCAACGTTTGACCGCGCGAATTCCGCCTCGGCCGACACTACCAGTGCTGCCAGATTGCGCGCGTAACCGCAGACCCGAGGAATCGAGCAGGAAATAAAAACTGAATTACATTTTCGGAGAGAGGGGGAATGAGATGATAGTTCGGCGTCGGCTATTTATAGCACTAGTGGAAGTGCGTGTATAGCCAGCGTTTCGCCAATCTCGTGATGGCTCAATTTTTTAATTCGCAACAAGTTATCGGAGTACAAACAAGTGTCGCCGTAATTTTTCAGCGTCTTTCCTGGTACCTTCTTTGAGCAAGTGCTGCAGCTGGCCAACCCACATTTTTATTGTTTTTATGCTTTAAAAAATTAGCCGCGCAACAAATTCTCACTTGTAGCCTGTACAAAATGACTATAAATGTTCAAGAACGTAATTTGTTTTCACGTGCATCTCGAAAAACTAACTTATTCCCCCACACTTTGAGGTTTCCTGTCATTCTCCCTGACGCATGCGCACAAGGTGCAAAACCAACTCAACTCAAAAAGAGGGCAAGACACGTAGATCTTCCATCGCTTGCAAAGAGACACACAAACACGAATCCACGCACACAAAAAAACAGGTTCCACCGGAGGCGGGCTCCAAACAGAAGCTAGCCAGATAAATTACGGGAGAAATTACGTGAGCGCGGGCCGGGGCCAAAACGAGACGGGTCGGTAGGAAGGTCTGGTGGGAGGCTTCACGCAAGAAGGAGTGTGTGGGTAGTAGTATAGGAGAAGAAGGAGATTGGGGGAAGAACCGAAAAAAAAACAGCTTCGCCTTCTCAACGATTCAAATACGACACTGCGATCCAAGTCTGACTATTCGCAAAACAACGCACGGTCCGCTCCGCAAATTGGATTCGAGACACCAAATGGATTTACTATTGTCATGGTTGTGTGGCCTATTACCATTGATGGCCAACAAAATCAGCAAAAGCGTTTTAAGTGTCAAACTCGTCTTTAAAATATAAAAGACTAGCTCTTATGCATATAATGACGTCTCAGCGTGGTCTTTGCGTCACAGAGGAATTTGTGCGTACAAAATGGCGGAAACTATGTTTTGTTATTAAGGATAATTGTTTTTTTTTTTATATTTCATATTATCTGTAACTTTTCAAATTACATTCACTGTAAAAGAAACTGCAACATGGACTAAATTTGTCAAATTGACCCAAAACAGGATTTCCGAACTAAAAAAATTGTTTTCTGTCTAACTGGGAGACTTAGAAATTGAAGCACGATCAGCGACTACAGCGGCATCCCCTGGTGGCATTTGCCGGGTAGAATGTCGTCATGCTGCACTCTCCGCCACTCTCAAGCGGAATGTGGCCGATTCGCTGGCGCATCAGAAGCGAGCATGCGTGAAGAGGAGAAGAAGGAGGAGGAACCCCCAAAAATCTCGCTCGCTGCGCTCAAGAATTTCAAACAACGATAATCTGGAGCAATTTAACAAAACGATTGTTCCGAGAAACGTTTTCCGAGTATTTAGCTTCCATATCAAATCAGAAGTGGTACTGGTTATGACTGTCCTCTGGAAGAGAGCTTTGACAACTTGCAATTATTTTTCAAGAAACAGACGCTTTTTATCGTGGTGGGTTGATATATAACTGGTCCGACAACGTCGAGGAAATTTTGTAAGAACATGTCAACAAAATAGATTCCAGTATTTTGTTATTCTTGACAGCAACACAAAAAAAATTGAAAGAAAATCCTGCATTCGAAAAAAAACCTAACAATTAAATAGTTAGGTTTCAATTATTTTTTTCTCCTTTGAGCCATCCATTGTCCACTGTCCTAGCAATACCTGTATTCGTGCGACAGCGAAATATAAACAGGAATTCGAAGTTGACTAACTATTACCACAAATTATGTGACATTTCCGGTAGCTTGTCTAAACATGACATGAGCAACGAAAGAGAAATTTGCATTTTAATGTGAACCGAAACAATTGTTCGTTCTCTAACCTTCTTTTATTATCGGTAAACGACCATTAAAACAAAGGAAAAATGCAAATTAAGACAGAAGTATTTTGATTTCGTACACATTTTCCTCTACGTGTAGTTAGTTCTTGTTAGTGAACACACAACTCGAAGTACAACATTCCACTTTCACAGTTTTTGTTTACTTCATATTTTGGTTAAAAGTAGAATTGTTATTCTTCAAGTAATTGCAAACACAAAGTTTTTTCTCTGAATTCCAACTTCAACGTTGTTCACTGTCCAGGAAGATTCAGTTTATGTTGAAAAGGATATACACAGTGTAGAGGAAAAATAGAGGTTATCGTTTCAATTTGCAGTGTCCCCCTTTAGCAAAAATAGAATGTCCTTCTGTTTGGCTGACGTTGTCCCCGAGGCACGATTGGCGACACGCAGTTTTAATTTATCGCAATTTAAATTTAGTTGTGGTGGCGTGATGAGAAAAAACAAATACTATTTTCAAAAAGAAAAGCGAGAGACCCAAATTTATTACGGATTGAGACACACTTTTAACCCCACATTTTTTGGCACAGTCACATATACACATCCGCGAAAGACCCAGCAATAAGGAGGAAACAACAACAACGTGTGGGGGTGGTGGGAAGGAGGGTTATCCTGTTTGTTTTACGGAATCAGTGGCGGCTGTTTTTCGAGGTTTAAATATAGGTACCGTCGGCGAAGCTGCAAGACCCATTCAGGAAACAAGAGAATCTACTCGAATTGGTCGTGTTCAGGCGACGCCTATGCTGGGAGCAAAAAAAAATGGCTTAAAAATTCGGCAACGACGGGGCAGGTGGCCAACGCCGAGCCATTATTTTCACCAACGCCGTTCATTCAACGGACAGCTAGTTTCCCTATCTGATTCAGTGTGCTGTTGTAGAATTTATCTATCTAATTCAATACACCGTGGCAGTCGGCCAACGTGTATGTTTAGATCACGCCGTGTCGTAGCACCCAATACAGGACCCACTATGCAAAACCATGTAGGCTTGTCTCCACACACTTCCTATTTTTTTGTCCATTTTTACAATTTCCTTATTTGAGAGACAAAAGTTTTTGGGAATGGGATCTGTTAAACTATCTCATGTTGCTGAATATAGAGTTTACATTTTTGGAAAATAAAATCAAGGTGAAAAAATAGGTTTGTAAGGATATACAGTATGATCTCATATTAATAATTTTAAAAACAGCGATAATTCTATATTAGAAGTTCACGTGTGTACATGAATCTTTCTTAAACAGAAGTTTCATTTGCTTTTTGCATTTTGGCTTAGGAATAATCAATAGCTTTTTCGTAAAAAAAAATTGCGGCCAACATTTTCACAATTATACGCAGTTTAGCATTTAAAATAAAAATGGAAACAGTTTGGGCAAAAATAAAACTTTGATCTCTGGGAAATTTAAAATCCTAATTTGAAAATGGGGTATCGATGGTAAATGATACATTTTTGGAAATAGTATTTTCGACGAGTTCATTTCCCAAAAAATAAAGCCACTTGAAAAAAATGCGGATGACTTCGTGCAACTGCAGTTGGGCTAAGCATTTTCCACAATTGGTACTGTGCGATACTCGAATCTTTTTGTACCATAAAGGCACACGACTCGTATTCATTGATATAGTCAAGCAGTTAGTGAAAACCCGGAAAGACGTGAATGACGACTCTTGAGCAATTTGTTATAGAAAACTCGTACAAGACCAGGATTCCAACATCTGGTATTTCGTAAGTCACACACACCCCCTTCAGTCCTTCACCTGTTCCAGTTAGTTCATATTTTTTATCGAACCCGCGCACATTCTCGTTATTTGTACTGGCGGAAATGCACGCGCCGAATTTTGTCATCAACTAGTTGTGAGTAGAAAAAAAACTCCGAAAAATAATACCGAGGATATATATGTTGAAAAAAAGGAAGCAAAAGCCCACGCATTCATTACTTGTACGCGCACCCGCCCGTCAGTCACAAAAGGAAACGAACACCACAAATTGTTTATTTCCCTGGCCGGCAATGAAGTCGCAATTCTTTGGCAACCGGGGGTGTTGTCACATCACAAGAACGGGATGGAGCGTTCGTATTTCCCGCCCTTAAAACACGGGCGCTAAGCTCGCGAGCAGGCCGCATTTTTTATTTTCTCTCTTCGAAACGGGCCGCATAAAAAAAGCCTCGCGCGGCGTGCTGCCACCTGGCGTCCGTCCCGCAAACTAATCCTACGCACGAGGCGTCGTTGTCGTGGCGGCCGCTGCCACCGGAGGGCGCTGCGAGCATCGATCCATAAAGGCATAAGAGCTAGACTATGGTAGGGGGGGGGAGATAAGCACATATAGGCGCGCAATCGTCAATGCGTGAGCATCCTGCGTGATCTCTATCGCAATGCTGCTCCGTGGTGCGTGGGTGGGAGTGCCTTAAAAAGTTCCACCCTCCTTTCCATATGCATCATTTTTGCATCTGGTGATCATATTTTATTCGTTAGTAGCGGACTGGATGTTTCGCCCTCTTTAGTCTTAGGATTAAGGAACTGACTCCCGTCATACAGTAAACCACGAGCGTGACCACATTTGGAAAATGCAACTATGCAATCGTGACAATTCATTTGAAAATACCAAACATAATTTAGGAAGCGATAAAATTAGTTAAAATAAATGAAACAGTTATAAAAGAACTTCAATGAGAACCCGACAAAAAAAAACTGATCAACCAAACGTTGATGGTTATCAATGAAAAACAAAAGTTCTGTCGTAATAAAAATTGTACTAAAAATGATGTGGACGTTTTTTTAGTTTGCGAAATAACTATTAACCTTTCTTAAATATCATAAGACGATCCTCATGAATACCTTTTTTTAGTATAGGGGCTACATGAAATAAACCATTATCATTACATTCGAATAAAAATATATTGAGTTTGCGTAATACGCAGGTGGTGGTAGTTTGAAGTGACTCATCACACGAACCACCGACACATATATTTTAACGAATCATTTCCCCTCGTGCAGTATCAATTATTCGTTTCTTGTGGACGTTATATCATTTTTAAAGCGCTTTTCGAAACACTCCCAATAGAAATTACGACCGAGCATTTTGCCTTAGTTACGGCTACAAACAAGCGCGGGGGGAACGTGCGGCTGAGCGTAATTCTTTTATCTGACCACAGGTAGGCGGGCCGCAGACTGAGTAATGGAGGGCGCACATTCTTTGCGCGGAGAAATGGCCGCCGCTAGCTCATTAGAATGCAAGAAACAAGTTTCCGGTGTTCGCGTGCAAATAAGAAGACGTCCCGCAGTCGGAGTCCAATATTCATTAGTTCTTGAGAGCTGCCGGTGGACGGTAAGAGGGGAAGGAGGAAGATACGCTACACGCCAAATGAATGCGTCTTAAATTTATTGTCCACCCTGTTTGTAAATCTGCATGTATATATTTTTCAAAGATGAAATTTTAATTTTAACGCTATCGTTATAAAATAGAGCATGAAGCTGAACAGAAAAATGTAACCAGAGATTAATTTTCTCTAATTTCTTAAATCTTTTGTGTTTTTAGATTGGCATGAATTTCACAAGATTTTCACACTTGAATTTAAAAAACGGGAAATTTTTAATACTGCATTACAGATTGCTGTACAAATGAATTCCAACCAGACATTATTTTTTTTTCTTCTAATATCCAAGATGCCTTTGTCTTTTTAGAAGGGCGTGCATTCTACAACAACTTTTTAAGACGCGTCGCTTAGCGGTGTAACTATTTCCCTGGCTACTTCTCCCCCACATGATCCAACCTCCCCTACCCAAAAATATCTTTCCAATGTTAATGGAAGACCATCTTGAAAATACTTCTCAATTATTTTCTTATTCCTTCCTATTTCCTTTACCATAATCACTAATTAGCATTTTAGTTACTCATTAGCTAAAAAGGATCCGGTAATTATTTTATTTTTTATCGCGTGAAATTGTACCAGTAGAATGCAGCATTTTAGCGTAGGCGTCCAGTTTCTAACACATTATTCCCTTGCTTCGCTCGACACCTTAGATTCCACATGGTCTCCATGCAAAGATAAACGAAACATCTGGATATACGAGGCGTGTCTATCGTTGGCGACGACCGCTCCTCGAAACAACACTTTAAATTGCAAAAGACAACTTTTAAACTGCACAAGACACTTCTAAATCGCACAAAACAACTTTTAAATGGCATTTCGTCTAAAAAAATTGTTTACATTTTAAAACTTGAAATATGCAAAACAAAAATACTTTTGATGCCTTAAGTACTTCGCAACCCTACCACCACTAACCGTTAACGCGTAACGAGCGGTCTCTGTCTAGCCGATGGAAGATAGCCAAGATAACGAGCAATAATACAATGGAAATTAAATAACAAATTATGGTAAGTTAACTTAACATCTGCGCCACACACACGCACCTCTTTTTCAAGAAATGCGTGGGCAGTAAGCTCGGTGAGGGCGTGTTCGCCGTCAAGAGGAGACCGGTCAACTTTTTAACAAGTCCATCAGTTCGGAAAAATAGCTCGGGGGATGATTTTACGTGAAAATCGAAAGAGCCGCTCGCCTTACTGTCAAGACTATGAATCTGGAGAGATGGACGGCGCCAGCGGTTCAGAAATTCAGGTGCACTTCACGTCACCGCTTCACATTACGACACACCAAACGCGCTTTCATATATCCTAGTGAGCCCCGACGTTCATCCGAACCGGTGGCTACAATTATAAAAATATATTTTGGACACGCGTGGCTTAAGTTGGACAGGGAGGTATCGGGAGGATAGAATAACGCTATTTCAAACTGGTTTCATCAGCACCCATCTCCCTCAGGTGTTCACAGAAGGAGACGGCCGCTTGGGAGGACGGGCCTCCGCACACTCTGAAGGTGGCATCTTGGGCGACCGCTGGGTTGTGATCGGCTGCTGATGAGAGCTGTCAGCCCTGTCACGACCCAGGACGGGTGCGCCGACGCCGCTAATGTTCACTCGGTCATATATCTGAACCCCGCTCTGCAGCACCCCTGGCCCGAATGAACGCTCGGTAATACGGCCAAAAGTTGGCAGCGACGGGATGCAGCCTTTCCCACATTTTCAGGTGGGTCAATGAGAGTTACATGTACAATCGCATTGACGAATTATATATCGTATCAGATTAATTCAATATTTAAATCAAACTATGTAATCTGACTGTTAACTAATTGCGGTAATAATATGTGAGTTAAGATGTATTTTAGATCAAACTAGTAAGGAAACACCGACGAAAAAATGGCATACACTGCCAGAACTTTCTAGGAACTGCTCCATAACTTTTCCAGAACTTTAGAAATTTTTAAACGAGAACTTGCCAGGTTTAGTGTTTTTCCCGTACTAGTTCAATAAATGCGGGCAAGAAAATGATGCGACATGAGGTGCCATCAGCAAAAAACATCGCATGGATCAATAAAGGCATTTAAAATAACCTCAACCTCGAATGCGTCCAATGGATGAATTCATTTTGCATCAATATTTTCTCTCTCCCTGTTATGCTAGCAAAATAGGGAAAACAAGTCATGTTTAATTTATTTATTTGATAAATTGTTACCAATTTGGGCAGGAATTGTTGCACCATAATTTTTTTCCAATTATGGATTTGGCATTCATTCTCAGTCGTCATGTCTAGAGAGCGTGCAGCCCCTGACCGACCGGCCGGCCGGCCGCGAAGAGCCCCACCCGTGGCGTTCGGGCAGCGTGAACAGGAAACGGGGATATTCGGGGGATTATCCACCCCGTGGCGGGAAACAACAGCGGGAGGTCGATGCGCCTCGGCGCAAGACTGACGCCAACAATTGGCCGTACGAATATAAAGTGAAGCGGGGGCTGGACACGTCGAGGACTGCTCTTTATCTACCGAGACCCCAAAGATTTCGCTAGTTAACGTGACGTCACCGACGACCAAAGCATGTAATAATGCAATATGGGGCCATCCGAAACTGGTGATGTTCAGAATTAAAATTTTCTTAATCATTCAATCACCGAAAAAACGTCTCAATTTAAGAGGGGATCGGATAGTACTTACAAAGATTAAGAACGTTCATAACGATTAGTGCGTGCTCTAGCTGATAAAGCGGAGATGGCATTTACCACTTTTTTTTATACGTTTGTGCTATATCAACCCGAAAAAGTGAAACATGCTAACAGGCGACAAGGCGCAATTAGTTTCGCACCCATTCATTATTCCACTCGTCTAAGTTAATTTCTTCGTGCATCAGATAAGCACCAAGACAGGTTAATAGTAATACTTATGAAAATTGTAGGGGTCGTTGTGTGAAGAACAATAATAAAAATTCAAAAATTCGAATGGCCTCGTGACCACGTCGTGGCGGAAGAAAACCAACTGAATTAGAAGTGATGTGACATCTTAGTAGCGTTGCCCTTGCGAGAAAGCTATCACACAATGCACGCGCAAAGTGGCGAAGCCATGCGCAGAATTGCATTGCCCAGCGAGTTACGTTCAGCGTACAGATAGATGGCGCAAACTGCTCTATAATCATACAATCACACATAGCATGTACTCTGTAGAAGGCAATATAAAAAAGGTATCAATTTGTTTTGCGCTTTATAGCATGTTATTTTGAAATTATGAATTACTCAAATAATTTGTGGTGTTTTATTCTGAAATTTTTACAGTATAAATGTGTATCGAAACACATCACTGTTCTGACGACCAAGGTCTCACCAGGATAAATACCTGTGTGAATTGATGAAGCATGCTCATGCATGACTTTCAAAACGTGATTAACACGCGAGCCGAGATAATCGATCCTGCTCACCCTATCCCACCCAACACCTAACACGTAGATGACGACGGAAGCAGAGAACTGCAGAAGAAGGCTTGCTATTTTTACGACTAAAAACCGGCAATATTAAGATACAATGTATCCAGATTTGACGAGGAAAAAAAATAACAAATTGGTCTTGGGGATACTTAAATTTTGCTAGAGGCTCCTGAGGAGCCAGACTCGCCAAAACGTTAAGTTGGACCAATCTCGAAGGCAGCAACACGGCAAACGTGTTGTGACCGATGAATGGAAAAATGTAAACACCGGCGTCGTTAATTTCAAAAGCGAACAACATACGAAGGCTCGCGCGCGCGGCGGAATAAACACCACCTCTAATCGCATCGACCAGCTATAAAATTCAAAAACCCGCCCGCCCCACGTGACCACATCGGGACTGCCGTTCCCCTCCCCCATCGACCGACCACCACCACCGCCCACCATCTCTCATTTCTCCCTGGCCTCCAGCCATGTCTACAACAACGCGAATAAGCGCGCGCCAGCACCGCCGGTCATTTCTCGTATATAAACACACAAACATTGGGCAGACTGATCACCCAGTCGATAGTATCGCGTATCATACATTACAAACGCGATAAAATTTCCGAGAAAAAAAAAATCTCATGAATTTTTCACGAGCCCGCCGTGGGAAACGACGACAGCGGTTATCCAAGCCTCCAGAGTCCAAGCGCCGACAAAAAACATTCACGCAATCGCGAAGCAATGGAATTTAAAGGAATAATGCAGTCGCTACTACAATGTGGCTACACTAAAGGTGCAAAATATAGAAGTCAGAATACTGACCCGTCATTGGGTTGACGTATCGGTAGGATATATATTGTGGGTTGCGTTCTCGCCTTCTTCGCCCTTCATCTAGGGTTCAATTCCCGACAGAGACCTCCGGGATTTTCAGCCAAGAAAAATTTCGTGATTTCCTTTGGAAAATAAGTAAAGCCGCGAGGTCCGTGTCAGGTGCACGTTAAATATCCCTACCTAGGTCAGAAGCGTAGATTATGTCAAATTCGCCGGTCGATCCCTGAGGGTAGGGTCTTTGAGACGAATACGTTGGAAAGCATCCTTAATAATACGTACAAAAAATGGCGCTTGCGCTCCTCCATTGGCCTAAGCTCCAACAACATCACCAAGAAAAAACGCCTAGGAAAACAACTCAGTACTCGGTAAACAGATCGGTGGTCTTCCGAGGCTAGAAAAACGCGCGCGTTCATTTTTCCATACACAGCGAGCGAGAGCGGAGAACGAGCGAACGCGGAGCGCTCCATCATCGCACGTGCCACGCACAATGTTGTGACGCATCGCGCGACTCGACCTTGGCGGCGGCGGTGGCGCGCCTGCATTGGTCCTGCCCCGTGACATCGATTCTCTCTCCCTCCCAAACCACCCAACTCCTCGTCACCCATTTCCTCGCTGTGCTGGTCCAGCCCGCCCCCGACTTCAGCAGGGAGGGAAGGGGAGATGGTGGCGGCGGCGGTGGTGTCCAGACAGGGGACAGACACGGTGCGCTGACCAACCACACATATCTCCATATGCAAGCGACGATAGAGTGGCGGCGGTGACTGTTGGGGAGCGGAAAGGGAGAGGAGGTTGGGGGTGAGGTAGGTGGCGCGAACGGTAGACAACAACAACTCCGGCCATTGCCTTGTGTGTCGCGCCACCAACCCGAAGGTGCAGAGAGGGCCAAGGAGGAGCACTGGGTTCGTCAGGTACTCTCCATTTCAAAATGGCACTTGACACTGACGACTAGATGATGGAAAGTGTCACAATTCAGAGCCGAGTTCGTTACGTTGGATAAATAAAATTATTCCACTTACAAATGCACCCAACTGCATGACAGTGAAAGTTAATTGTGACAACGTTCTGTGAAGGATCGCATCGCGTGAGATTAGATCGATGAACGCCTTAATTTGTTAACATAATCAATAATTTATGAATGAGTAGGAGCGCATGTATAAAAACGCATTTGCATGACGCAATAGTATCCCAGCTCGGTAGTCATAACAGACGCACAAAGTTTATTTGAAGAGCAGCTGGGGAAAATTAAACCTGGTGGCGGAAAGAAGCATGGTTATCCACGGTGATGAAAAGTTGGCAAAGCTCAAAGTTAGCAAACGTAACCGGGCTCTAGCATAGTCATTGCAGTTCGTTGGTCTTCACCGCGGCCGGAGGAGTCACTCACACTCCCCTGGCCTCGAAGGATCCAGAGCTAAGTTTGGCATTTGGGCTCTGCTGTAGGCGCCCGCCATTGTCAGCACATGATTGATGAGGCTCGGTCCATTTTGTGCCATCCCCCATCCCCTCCTTTCCCTTAGTCATCGGGTCTTCTTGGGGCATGGCCAGAAAAGACGAAAAATGCACAACACCCCACCACCACAATCACCGCCACCCTTGTAATCTCCCGCGGCGGATCACTTGTTCCGCCGCGCTCCATTTCTCCCACTCGGAGCAGACAGCTGCAAAAACCCGCGCGCGTTGCATTATGGGATTCGATGGATGATACTGAAATTAGCGCTTCTCATACTGGCGCTCGCCAATTACAACAGACGTAGATTTGTCTGCCAAAATAAACGATTTTTTTTTGGAATTTCACGTTGTCTTTCGTGTTTCACAAATTCGTATTTGAACTTGGATGACCTTTGCGGGGTGTTCAAACTACGTGGCAATGACAAGATGACACGTCACGACGGTAGACACATTTTTTTCTCTGATCACCACTAGCCCCCTGATATTCACTAAAAAATTGCAGCAAAGTTTGAGCAACACCGCTCTACACTTCTCCCCGCAACCCCATGTCTCACGCATTCACCCTCAAATACCAACCTTAGTTACGACGGTGCTTTTTAACGGGGAAAAAAATTCCCCTAATTATTTAGTCTCTCCGTCGACCCACCCGGGAGGCCTTGCTTGCAATGGCTAAATATTTTTCGCCTAAAAACATCCAAACGTTACCAATTACCCAGACCAACTCAAGTGTCCCTCAGATCACCTGCTTCAACGGGACACACGCACAGCATTTCTCCCAATCTCTTGCACAATTCTCGTATTTATCCAAAATGAAGAAAAAAACTATTATAGAACAATTTAACACGAAATTTTGTTGCATTTCCTTTCTCATCATACGCAAGGGGGGTTTCTCAGGAGGACACATACTGCTGTTGTTCTCTTCGGAAAGTACTTTTTTTTAGACCTCAGAAGAAACGTGCCATATCGACGCCATTTTGTTTTCGAATGATTATGAAACAATTATCTTATAAAGTGCGAATGTGCAAAAATTCGAAAGCCAGTGAGCACGTGCTCAATTTATACAGCCGATCGAAATCGTTCAGATCGATGTGGGTGACAACCTCTGTAATAAAGCATCTGAGCAAACTGAAACATTAAAAAATTCAATTATAAAAAATTGGAAGAAAAAATTGAAACGAGCGCTACTCTCAGTCAGCATCTTTTCGAGTCACGTGATCGACTCAAGTGTCGGACAACCGATTACTAACGGCGGAGGAAAACCGGTAGGTCTCAGGCGGATATATTCATTGTTTGGTTGGGTACCGGGTGCAGGCCTCACTGCACGTGGTGGTCCGCTAAGCGCATGCGCGCGGGTCAGCCAGTCTGTGTGTCCACCCAGGTGAATGAGTGGAAGGACCTCAGCTTCTAATTAAATTGCCAAGGCTGCCCCGCGTGCTATTTTGAATAGCTGCAATCGATCTCGCCACGAGTAAACGCAATCAAGCGAGGAGAGGAATTTGGAAATGCCAAGTAGACCACAACGCTCAAGTGGATTTCGACCGTGCCCATATTTTATTCGGAAGTCTATACACTAGGTGCATTATACACTAGGCACATTATGCACTGCGGTTTTCTTCGACAATGCTCTTCAAGAAAATATCTATAATAACCCCCGTCAAACCATAATTCTGAAATTATATTGTTTCACATTACTGACCGTCAAAAACGGACTTCAAATTCAGATCACACTGACCAAGTCTTATCGCCTAATGTCTGAAGCAAAATAAAAAAACTTGACAAATATGCTCTTGATTAAAAAACAAAACTAAACACGAAAAGTAAGAATTTTAACATCGGTTACGAAATAAAATGGAAAATTACGCTTTAATTTCAAACATGTGGGTTCCTATTTTCTGGCTTCGAATGGTCAATTTACGTGAATATGTCATAAATTGCCACGCAAAATTTTTAGAGCACTTTAAACGTTAACGATTAGACAGTAAACACTAGACGTTGTAACTTTTGGAGTTGGGACCCGAAGTTTAACAATCGTTATCGTTAATTTGATGACGATTTAACTTATATGATAAAACTGATATGATCAAATAGATATTGAACGATAAAATGTGCTAACAAAATATATTAATTTAAACCACACGAGCATATTTTTGTTGCTAAAGGCAATAATTATTTTCGCAGCGTCTTCATGTGATCATGATATCGGTAATACTTGTATTTTTTAATTTATTTAAAATTATTTAGAGAAATTACAAAATTATACGTTTTTGTCGAATTTAAGATGCTATATTATTAATGCCTAACCTCCTAAGTGCAACTACGAGAACAAAGCCGTCCAAGAAGACAACCAGTTAATCCGGTTAAACATGATTCGATGACAGAGAGGATTAAATACAGATGAATCCCTATGTGTTGAAAGATGAAGGGAGTAGATAGAAGCCAGAGTGCCATTTGGTCATCACCCTACCTGCATTACCATCAACTGCCAAGAGTTTTTCGACGCGCCGACGGACAGAGAGAGCGTCAAGCGAGATAGATGAAAATAGGAAGCGGTGGAATAGGAAACAACGGAACAGGACAACTTGGAACGCTCACCGGCAAACAATCAACCGAATTCGAGTGTGTACATACCTGGAAATAAAAGAACAAAACCAAGAATTAGCGATCGGTTTCGAAATTAGGCAATCATATTTAAAAAAAAATAGATGGTAAACGATATTGATGTAAACTTCCACGGAATGCAATAAGAGTGACATGTTACTGGATAATTATGACGGAAATTAAACACGAATTTGTTCATCATTATCATTATTATTAATTGTTACTGAAGCATTGATCGCAACCGGCAAAATTATGTATTCTCGAGACCATCTGTTTGAATTGCAGGTTAACGTGTACAGGAAACTCAATATGTAAAAATAAAACTGGCTTCGAAAAAAGTTGGAAAAATAACCAAAACATAATTTTTCTCTCCCCAGTTTTGAATTACTTCGGCGAAATTGAGAATGAAACACTCGCGTCTGTCCCAATTCGAGAGGGACAGCTGGCAACACCGGGACAGTACAGTGTCCGCTGAAATTGGACGACCAAGGGGGTCGGTGGAGGAGGTGGGTGTGGTGAATAAGGAAGAGGCTCTGGGAAGGACTCCTCAGGGTGCTATTGAAGCGTCGGAATCGAGAGGGAAAGAAAATAAACGCGAATGAAAAAAGTCCTGGACGTCGCGTCGGCCACTACAGGATCCAATTTCCACCGAACTGCGAACTGCATAATTAAATCCGCGGCGCCAATATGGTGAAGACAAACTTGCGCCATGGCCACACACCGTATGACCTGCGCAGAGAAACCGACGGACACCGTCAAACGGGCCAATGATGTCTTCGCGGTACCGTTGGCCTCAATCGTATAGTGTGACGTGTCAGGGTCTCTCATCCGCTCAGTAAATGTCACTATGAAAAATGGTCTAAATTTGTTGAAACCGTTACAATTTATAACGTTTCACGGAATATTGTAACGAATTTGAAATTACATTATTTTTCTGAATCAAATTTTATAAAGGTTTATTTTTAAAATACTGGATACAGGCCATTTTTCCTAATTTTCTGAACCAGTATTTTTGAAGATTTACTTTCAAATTAATAGGTGGAGGGCATGCAGGGCCCATTCTTGTGGTAAAAGTAAAACCAGATTATAAGATTAAAATCCGTAGAAATTTGAGCGACAATACTTTTAATTTCTATCGCGGCCCGTCCAGCTAAAGCAGCCGGCTACGAAGTTACCCCCGGTTAGAGCAACCACTGCTAGCTTTAGTGCATATACGGTATTAGAGAATGCAAACCTAATTTATCCCTAAGCAGTGCGCTGGCTTCCAGCACTGAACCAATATTGATACCACTTCCAGAAACAATTGACACTACTTTGGTAATGAATTGCTACAACGTAGATTGTGTAAATAGTCAAACAGAAGGTCCTTGAACAACACATATTGCACAAGTTCAACAAAAACAAAATGCCAGAGGAAAACAGGCCTCTTGCTTTTGATTCGACTGCACGACACTGTTTTTAAAATGAACTGCTGCGACGCTGTCCCATAGACGCGACACACAGATCGGACAGCTTGGAACTATTTGTGTGTTTTGTCGCTGTTATTGACTACGACTGCCGTTAGGGTAGCTGTAAGCGTCACTCGTCCGAGAGTGATCGCCAGGTGGAGCGAAACAGAACTGATCTAGATGGTATGCGTGGCCGTCGATCGAAAATAGCAACCCAGGTGGCAGACCCGACAGCACAGCGCCAATGTCACCTGTATAAATCAACCATTTTCGGGACGGCGGGCCAATACACGCTCGATGCGGGCACACCCCCCTCCCCTCCCCAGGGCCCAGAGACCAGCCCTGCAGTCGAACCCCGCGCGGCACGTGTACACATATACAGCGAACGCATTTACACATCATGTACATCAAATCCCCGACACACACACATTCTGTATATTCGGCATGCAACTGTTTGACGGCGAGCCAACAAAAACGAATGGCGGCTTCGAAACCACACAGAAATCGGCGAGAAACTCTCTCTCCCCACCCATAGCCGCCATCGCACACGACACTGACACACCCGGCTGTTCTCGCCGCGAACAATGAGCCGACTCGATGTTTATTTAACCGTTCTCCAAAGGTGAAGTGAACCGCTAAGGAATCTTTCGTCACATTCGGGGATGGGGGCGGCATTGGCGGTGGACCGAATTTGGTGGGTGGTGTGTGGTTGGCGCAGAGAAGAAATAGTCATTCGGACGGGAAAAAAATATTTTTCCCTCTACCTATGAATAAATGCGCCCTCTAGTGTTGCGCTAACGGAC